>OMKX01045147.1:12209-26977 GCA_900302425.1 Brosme brosme
CAAGACTGTCTGTCTCTTTACCTGAGTCAGCCAAACTGTCAGGATTCAAGGAGACACACACACACACACACACACACACACACACACACACACACACACACACACACACACACACACACACACACACACACACACACACACACACACACACACACACACACACACACACACACACACACACACACACACACACAGAAAAGTAGCAATGCGAATGCAATACGTAAATGTAAACAGTAGACAGATGGGGTAACATTAGCCATAATTGACAATATAACATTCCATAGGTTATACGACTAAATTGACTACTTGTGGTTTTTAAATTTAAGTAAGGAACCGTTGCATTTTGACCTTAAAGCATAAACTTCAATGGCAATGGGAAGCAGAAAAAATGCATAGCAGATTCCCTCCAATTACACCTATGGGCTCCCACTAAACACTTGCTTGCTTAATAGATGAATGTGAATTGCAAAACAAAACATTTGCTTAAGGCAACTGTCAATGTATAAGTCAACCCACAAGACATAAGAGTCCTAAATGGAAGAGTGTACCCCCAAGTAGCGGCTATCCCCGTTAGCAGGCTAATGGTCATCATCACACAACCTGCAGCTCTGCTCGCTGGCCGAGCTGCTCAATATAAACATAGAATACAATTGAACGAAACAATACCATTTAAAAACACACTAGAGGACAATATCTTCGGTTTTTCTTGGGCAGCGATGGTGGCTCCATTGCATACACATAAAAGTAATGCTAATTTGATAGTCAGCGGTGCAGCTAATGTCACCAGTGTAGTCAGCCCCGCTAGCGTTAGCAGCGCGGGCTGTTTCGAAGGCCAGCGTTAGCATTAGCATTAGCCCGCTAGCCTCCTAGCTAACTGGCTCGTTCGCTTTGATTGTCGTGTTGCTGATGATAACATTAAGCGTGACTTCAATTAACCGCGTCGCAACTCCCTCACCTCTGGGTTGTATGTGCTCTTCTCCAAACTGTCCGACCACTATATTGCTCCTGTGAATCCGTAAAGAGAAGAAAGTTGGTTTTGCCGGCTTTCTCCTCCTCTGCGGCTGAGATGTTGTGTTGTTGACTGACTGGACACACGACGCCGCGTAGCGCTGCCAGGATGATGGCGGGAATGTGAGGTTTCTCAGCGGAAGTGACACACGGGAGCACGCGAGAGGTCTTCTCGTGCAGGGCATTAGAATATTTTTATTTTTGTATTAATTAAAAAATGTAATAAAAAATTCCAAACATAATTTTAATCTTTTTTGCAAATATAGAGGGATGTGATTTATAATCCAAATTTAGTAATGATATTGGACGCCAATTATCAAAGTGAAGGTTATCTTTATTGGTTTTAGAGATTTCAATTATATACAGCATGTTCCACATGGCCATCATGAAAACCTTTAACATTGACATGCTAACGAAAAGAAAAATGTGAGGCCTACGTTAAAGTGGAATTCTCGAAGATTTCCATTTTAGTTTGATCTTTTGCGACACTTTTGGCAATAAACAGTATTTTTTCCCAGAGATACAAACAGTATCGACACCGACACCAACTTCGTAATATTCATTCATCAGTGGGCCATGCGCTCAATCATCATTGTGTTACCTCATTGGGCGATGTATAGTGACTTAACACATTTATTTGCATGAAAATCGTCAAGATTGCCACCTTGTAAAACCAAAATAATGCTCAGGTCACAGGGTAAAATGTCTATGTTGAATCCACAAAAGCCTCAAATAAATGAAAGAGACATCTCACAATGATGTTTTTCATTATCATAAGCGATTCTATGGAGGCAATAAAACTCTTGGCTGGAAGAAGAGAGGAAAAACCTGATTGAGCGATGGAGAGAGGGAGTAAAATATACACAACTAGCAGTAAAGGACTATGGACGCAGAAATCAAGGGTGTGAGAATGCTCTTTTTTGTCATTTTGGTATACGGGTTAAATACAGAAGCAAAGTACCAAATTTGGTCAAAAGAGGGCGGTAATGCAACAATAGAGATACAATTAACCGTAAAATACCAACAAGAAGATAATCGGTCTTCTCGCGTTATCATAGTTCTTTCGTAAGGGGTAGCATCATATATCTATGGGTAGCATCAAGAACATCTCGCGATATTCCTTTCCACATTAACTTGTCTTAAAACAAAGTCATTGCTCATTTCGCTTGATTATTTCTTATGGGTATCTAACGATCCACGCCAGATATGCACAAACCATCTTCGGAGTGACTGTAACGAGTACTAGCTATTTCTTATGCGGTGTAGATTTTCTGGGAATTACTAGACGGGAGTTGGGGTAAGCTTTAGCAGCTAGCCTGTGCATGCTACAGCCGTTAGCTTGGCTGCTAGCCGCCAGTAGAGAAAGTTGGATTATATTACTTCACTAGTAGATTTCCAGACGGGGTTTACAATAGGTTCTCAGCATCATACCGGGGACCAGATCCAGGCATTGCACAAAATGCTAGCTACAGGAGCAGTGAGTATTTTCATATGCTCTATTAGAGGTGTGAATGTGTGGTGTTTGTAGCTCTGTGGAAAGCGGGCTTTGTGTGATATATTGTATATAACCAATGAAAGTCACAATGAAACCACTCCATGTGTTAAACCACAACTTAATACCTTGTAACTGTTATCTATTTTGCTAATATTGTTTATTCTCTGTTTTCATTTTTTTTCCAGGCTGTTACTACGGCTCTGGCCCAGGTGGACAGAGAGAAGATCTACCAGTGGATCAATGAGCTGTCCAGCCCGGAGACCAGGGAGAATGCTCTGCTGGAGCTCAGCAAGAAGCGGGAGTCTGTGCCGGACCTGGCGCCCATGCTCTGGCACTCCTGCGGCACTATTGCGGCTCTTCTACAGGTATAGGCTACAGCCTGAGGGTGCACTGGCTGAAATGTTTGTATATAAACTGACTTTTTATATTTTTGTATTGTACTTGCATGTCACTAACACTATAGACACTTATGCATATTTCAATACAGTGGCATGTGCTGTCAATAAACTACCTCAACTGTCGATACGGTTTACATTTATTATCGTATCTACTTTACATTTCTACCGCTGTTATTGTGTGTATATGTTGACATATTTTCTGTATGTTTTTTTTTGAGTTTATTCCTTCTTTAACTTCGTATAATTCTAATGTACTTTCTGCTGGTCACCCAATGTTTTTACAATGTGGGATTAAGAAAGTACAGCGAATCGTTAATGCATATTTCATTCACAATGAAAATCTGAAATTGTATCATTCTTGAAAGAAAAATCCTCTGTTTTCAGGAAATTGTAAACATCTATCCATCGATTAACCCGCCTACACTCACGGCCCACCAATCCAACAGGGTGTGCAATGCCCTGGCACTTCTGCAGTGTGTTGCTTCACACCCAGAGACGAGGTAACAGGCCTGCAGAGGAGCTTTAATATGTTAATCTTATAAATGTTTCCTTTTTCCTTTCTATCTGTGAGCAGAGGACCCATGACCATGAACAATTTCCAACAGGATCAATAAAGTGCTCTGATTCTGAATGTTCTGCACACAATTGTATAACATACTTTAAAATATCTTTCTTGGGTCCAAATTGGTATGCCTATAGCTTAATTACTTCAATGCGACAATATAGACAATTATTCGGTGTAGGTTTTTTTCATATATTCGTGTCCAACATTGTATTCGTTCTTGTCATTGGTAGATGGCTGTGTTTCCTTTTTTCCAATTAACTTGCTCTATTGCCAACCGTTACTCCTAGTGGTGATTGACAGCTAGTTTTGGGTTTTGACAGATTCAAATATAAAGGTGAAGCTGTACCCTAGTCACTGCTAAAAACCCCTCCAAACCTCCGGGTGTAACGCAGACGCCTCACGAAAAAAAAATGCCATTTGACTTAAGTTTGATAAGGCCATTTGAATCCCCACTGTGGTGTTCAACATGTTGGACTTGGAATACATTAATTGGGTTTTCACGCAACCTAAAACCTACATTCAATGTCCGTCTTGTAGTGTATTTTTCCTATTATGGTGAATCTATTATCTAGATAATCAATGATTTCTGATTTTACAGGTCCGCCTTCCTTGCCGCCCACATCCCCCTCTTTCTGTACCCCTTCCTGCACACCGTGAGCAAAACGCGCCCCTTCGAGTACCTGCGGCTCACCAGCCTCGGAGTCATTGGTGAGGCGTGGTCCCGGTCTGAACAACGCTTATTGTTCATCAAATGAAATGGGGGGGTTTCATCTCAGTTTACATTAGTAGAGTCTTGACGTCCTAGCATACCTCTGCCTACATCCACAAAGGGCACTATAGATTTTCTGTCTGCATGGACTCTTTGCACTTCTTGCCTACCTTTTGTCATTTAATTTTGTGCAGGGTTTTTTAAAACTCGGAATACAGAGGCCAGTGTAGTGTAGTGTAGTTGTTAGCGGGTAAGGATCTGGGAATCTATCCTCAATACCTGTAGGTATCAAGATGTCTAACCTGTACCTGCTTTTTAATGATTTAGATAAAAGCGTTGGCAAAATGACTGAATAGTAAAATAGTTATTAGTCTGAAGTTTAAACTCTTCCTGCCTTTGCTTTCAGGTGCCTTGGTCAAAACAGATGAACAGGAAGTGATCAACTTCCTCCTCACCACTGAAATAATCCCACTTTGTCTGCGCATCATGGAGTCTGGCAGTGAACTGTCAAAAACGGTAAACATAACTCTTTAACAAGTCCATCATGGGAACACAAAAAGCATGATTTATATTCAAATTACTGTTCTTTGTTTATCTCATCATAGCACTCTGCTTTGTGCTCGGCAGGTCGCTACATTCATCCTGCAGAAGATTTTACTGGATGACACTGGATTGGCTTACATATGCCAGACCTACGAGCGCTTCTCCCATGTGGCAATGATCCTCGTAAGTACAATTATTGGGGCTTAGACAGAATTGGCTTAATTGATCATCTTTTGTCTGCATTGCGTTCTCTTTTACGTTTTGATAGATCAATGGATAGATTGGTTCCTTATTCAACCGAGGGGACATTTGTTTTCGTAGCAGCAGCAGACATAATATACATTTATAAAGATGGGTACTATGCAGTTGATATGGCAATGGCTGGCCCAGCTGGTGAAGAACCTGGAGGAGGGCCAGGTCACCGACGCCCTCTCTCCGCTCAATAGCAACAAAATAACAAAATAACCAGAAATATGGTAGAATAGAAATACATGTAGGACACTAACATATGAGTTTGATAGGCTGTCTATTTAGAGACAGTTTAGTGAATCTTGATGAATTCTTCATTAATGCGGATTTGAATTGAGTCATCTGTGTGTCTCTTTCAGGGGAAGATGGTCCTGCAGCTCTCCAAAGAGCCGTCCGCACGCCTGCTGAAACACGTGGTCCGCTGCTACCTCCGCCTCTCTGATAACCTCAGGTACAACCCGTCTTCTTGTAGTTGTTTTTATTCATATATTTTTTTTTCCGTGTTAGTTCAGCTGTCATCTCTTTTCAGCCACTAGGAGGTGTCATATCACAGATGTTAAATCGGTTCCTGATTGATTTATTGATAACACATTTGTCAGGAATGACTCACCAACGAAGTAGAGATCGACTGGACTGTTTCCATTAGCTTTTGGATGAATAGATAATTAATTGACTAACATATAGTTAATCTTCACTATTTACCATCTAGTGATTGTGACACTGTCATGCCAAATAGCAGTGGTCGGGATTTGGGTATCTTGCTAAACAAAGCCTAACAGTAGACTAAAGACAGTCAAACGTCCGAACCACTAGACTTTCTTTCCCCCTAATCGTCATGATCAACTGCATAGTACAGTTGAGACGACCACCGTGTACAAACAGTGATGTGTGGTGCCGTCCCCCTGCCACAGAGCCAGAGAAGCCCTGCGGCAGTGTCTGCCCGACCAGCTGAAGGACAACACGTTCGCCCAGGTGCTGAAGGACGACACCACCACCAAGCGATGGCTGGCCCAGCTGGTGAAAAACCTGCAGGAGGGCCCGGTCACCGACGCCCGGGGCATCCCTCTATCCGCTCAGTGATGTGGACCAAAGTGTGCGCCACACACACACACACACACACACGTGTGCATGAGACATGCACGGTTGCTTTGCCTAGAGCTCAGGCTTGTGTCTGGAGGGAATGTGAGCACAGAGACACTTAACAGAATCCGGAGTGGAGTCCAGTGTGGGACTGCTTGACTAGAAGCTGTGTTTGCGACGATAATGTCACGACATACATGTGGAATATACATCGGAATGGAGCACTTAAATGCTCATGGGGCATTTAACAAACAAAAAAAATGGATGCCAGCAAAAGTGTATGCTAGCGTCAATAGTCTTTCAAATTTTTTGGCCAAAATGCCAAAAGGTTGTGGGGTCAGTGTAGTCTTTTGAAAAAGCAGCTGTACAGAATGAGAAGCAGGTATTTGTGCATACGAAGAGTTGACTTATTTTTCCATCATATAATGTGCCAGAGTTCTTTGTTCAGACGAAGCCAGGATGAATAATTTTAAATGGCCTTTGTTTCCTTCCTTTGGTACACGCCTTCTTCCTGCTGTAACATTCCTGCGACCAAGTAATAACTGTAATGTGTTGCCTCTCTTTGTGTTTATCTTATTTCTTATATTTTGAACGATTTGTTTGCCAGGCTAGTGTATAATACAGCTTGAGATGGATGGAAGATCGATTTTTATTTTGATGTAAATGTTGTTATGAGGGAGTAGCGTATGATTTCACTAAAAAGTTTGATTTGCATCCAAGAATCTTTATGAAACTGCCAAGGCTCCTTCATTTCTGGTTTGTAAGAAATATGGAACAATTTCTAAAGCTGTTATTTGAAACATAGTTCGGAGCTTTTGCATAACCTTAATGCAAATCAACCAGATTCAATTTTTTTTGGTGGTGGTTAGTGAGGTCCCCCCCTTCCCTGTAAAGCGTCTTTGAGTACCTTGAAAAGCGCTATATAAGTTGAATTAATTATTATTAAATTTTAATGAAGACAAGAAGATGAAGGATAAGAAATATTACGAAGCATTAGTTTAAACAAGTTGGATCTTAGAGTTGAATTTGATTTTAGTTCAGATATTAAACCAGGTCATATTTTAATAAATCATTACTCCACATCCTCATAAGTCATGTGGCTATGAGTCAAGTCTCTTCAGAGTTACAATCAGCCTGCTGACAACCATCTGGCATCCGCTACTCATTACAGACCAAAATGTTGCTAGCGAAAAGCTATTTCCGTAGATTTGCAAAGGAGTCCGATCAGGAAGTTTCCCTATGGCGTCCGTCTGAAACATTAGATCGCTGGGGGTCGGGTGGTGCTCCATCACAGAAGACCACTCTGGGCCTACCTGGGTCCCCTGAGGGCCCCAACACACTAGCAGTTAACCTGATTGCTTAACGTTTCCTTTTACCGGAGCATTAACGCATCACTTACTCCATGTTTTCCATTATCAAACTCTTTGCCCCCTATCTCGCAAACAAGCTGTGTGGAGGTACAAGCACACACACATGTAGAGAGATCCACACCCTAACTTTCCATTTGTCCAAGAAAGTCCTGGGTTCCACATGGGACTTGTTTCTCCTTTGTTTTGCTTTTAAAAGGAAATTGCCATTTGAAGTCGTTATGTTATTTCAGCAGGCTTTTAAAACGGAAGGAGTGCTCTTGTGCTTGGGTGATAAGTAGATCTGTGCTTTCTGCTGCAACGCTGTCATACCACCTCAGCCCGTATCCATTACTTCTGTCCATGTATTTGTTGCTTACTAGTTTTTTTCCAAATTAAAATATTTTCAAAAGAACTCGTCTCCAAATTTAATTGTTAAAATATATGTAATAAATCATATACTTATTTTGTTTATATTAAATCACTAATTGAATCAACAAATACATTATTTGATTGAATATTTTGCCCTGTATATTATTTTATGACATTATCTCATTTACATCACTCATACTTCACTAACCTCAACACCAACGGTAAATTTGGTGAATGTGAATATCAATTATAAGAAATAGTCCATGTGGTTAGTCCTCCATTAGGTTATTGCCTCCTCCCCAAGTCTCTGCAATATGTGGCAGTGAGAGGGTGATGCAGAGTAGTCCTTCATCGTCTCACTCGCTTTACAGAATTGGCTTCATGCAAAGACATTTCCTTCACATGATCCCATGTTTTTCTAACAGTAATGCTGCACAGTGAAGAGAGAACATGTCTTCACACTATAAATAAAATAGTTTTTTCACAGTGTTTGGAAAGAGACTATAAAAGTAAATTTACAATGCATTGCAACCGAACAAGATCTTGATCTATGGTGTAATTCTGATAATGTTGAATGTGGTTCTTGTTAGAACCCTGACAGCTTTCTTACAAATGTTGCCAACATTCTCAAGACCATATCAGGGCTCCTTAACTGTGGGGGAGGAATACAATCAGCTGATGGATGGAAGACAGAGCAAGAGTGGGGGAGAGAGAGTGTGAGAGAGAGAGAGACACCAAGCAAAGGGAGCAGCACGAGCATATTGCGTGAGTTGTCTGCAGCAGATGTAGCGGTGAGGGGTCTAGAGACAGACAAGGAGCAGGAGAAGGGCTGGGTCTACCAGCGTGCGGCTGTGTATTGACTAGGAGTCCGATTTCCCTGGCACCCAGTAGACGCAGGCGAGAGAGAGAGAGAGAGAGAGAGATTTTCCCTGGACACTCCCAGTTCTCTAAAGACTGTGCAGGACTGGCACTCCCCCCTGGCCACTCCCAACACGCAAGGCCCAGAATGATGACTTGACTCTTGCCACACTTTTTCAGCCAGAGACGTCTTGAGAAGAGTCTATTCTCCAGACCCTATCTAGTGGAGATCTGCCACAGCCTGCTTCTCTCCTCAACTGAGCTGGCATCCCAGCAGAAGCAACACCTAGCTTCGGTAAGTGTGTCCATCTTTTTTTGGTTTGACTAAAGAGTATCCATATTCATGTTCATTTTACGTCATTTTTCTCCCTCTTAGTTAAACCCTAGCGGCCTGTTTACTTGGCTGATTTGATGTGCTCTGATACATCTCATATTTCACTGTCTGGTACCAATTTACCCTGCACAGTGCTCCCCACATGGTAGAGGAATGGGATTTTAATGGTCTTGTGGTTGGCTTTCATTCGTTTGAAGCATTCCTCACATAACGGTTTAAATGGAGAGTTTGGTGGATGGACTAAAGAGATGTCTCAGAGGATAGTTTGATGAACTTTTTTCTAAATGTGCTCTATTCACTGGCACACTTTTTCCTACGCATATTTGTATTCATGTGTGGGTGTGTGTGGTCAGTGCTGTGACCCCCCCTCCCCTATGACTCACCCCTGGAACAGTCTGTTTGTCTGTCAAATCATGTGACCATGGTCCTAAAAATAACACAAATGATAGCAGCTGCTGTGTTTCAAAGCATCATTGTAAGTTGAAATTTGTTGTAATTTGTTATAATTTAGTCAATTTGGTTGTAATTAAAATGCCGATGATGAAGATACATTTCTGTAAATAGTAATGCATTTTCAAAACTAAATGATGAACGAAGCAGTTTGAGTTGCTCTTAGGTGAATGCAGACAACACATGTAAACCCAGTAAAATATACACCTCTCCCTATTCACACTCTCTGCCTCATAGCAGTATAGGCCTACCTCAAGCAAACCAGTATACAAAGCTGAACGTGTTCTCGGTGTTCCCTCGATACCTTCAATGGCGGAACGAGGTGGAAACTCTTTCTCACTGTGCAGTAGTAGTGTCAAGAAAAGTGAAATGGAGCCTTCCTTCTTTGTATGTCCAGGGGGGAACAGTGAAAGGAAAAGGCTAGTGTACAGCCCTTCCCTTCCAGGAAGTGTTTGATCCACGGTGGGCATGTACAGATAGCAGCAGGAAGTAAGGCCGCTGACTCCTAGCGTGTTTGTCTTGCAAAATGCTTGGTCCTCTGCCTTTCGTCGACTCTGATTTTTTTTTTATTGTATTACTCAAGTCTGAAAGTTAGAGTCTCAACAGGCTTCAGTCAAAGACCTCATTATTTGCACCCCTGCCCCTATTCCTAAAGGGAGTATATCTATGTTCACAGGGTCCCAACTTCCAAGTGTCTCAAGTTCCCAAGGTCCAATGTTCCCAGGGTCCTATATTCCCCAGTTCAATATTCTGTTAACATAGATTAACCCTTTTATTGTGTTCAGGATTGTGAGAAAAAATTGTATGGAAAAATAATTCTGCTCAAGTTTCTCTGAATAAAACCGATTTTATCCCTGAATTTGGAGAAAAGTTTTTGAATGAAGGAGATGTCTGAAATCTTAAGTATGATCGTGTTGTTATACGTTTGTAGACTTTGCACAGGCACCTCAGGACTTTGTAGCTGTTCAGATGCAAAGCCCACTCTCACATCCTTTGGCATGTAACATCTAACTCCTTAGATACCTGTATTGACCCCGTACTTAAAATCATATGGCACTGCTGGGGGGTCAGGCTGATTAGCAGCAGCAACCGTACTCCAGACAGGAGAGAGATTCTTTTTTTCGATTTAGAGGCACCTTGTTAATTGAGGAAAAAAAGACAACACATTGTTTTTCCATGAAAACTTTTTTCGGAATTCTGAGAAACAGGGCAAACATACTGTGGCGCGCAGCAAGGGAAGGACCAAACGGGAGACCAGTTTGCAACTCTCATGCCCCATACACCACACGACCCCGAGAGCTGCCTTCATTTGTACACAGCACACACACACAAAACACACGGCATATCGCCCACACCCACGACACGGCGACCACGGCCTTGATCGCCACAATGCTTTTCTCGAGTGAAGAACGCTTCCGAAGCGAAATATAGAAAAAGGTGCTCAAAATCAACTATAAGTTAAAGCAGAAAATACTAGTTGGAGGCAAAAAGAAACTGGATTAAATTAGATACTTAACTCATAATGTGATGTTTTTTATATCAGTTAGTTTGGCTAGTTTTCACCAATCAAGCTATGACCATCTGTGATTCCATGACTCCAACCATTTATAAGTTCCCTCAAGCCTATTATATTATTATTGATATTATATTGATAGCCCTACTACAGTGCTGGGGAACAGAAAACTCATTTGAGGAGTTCCCATAATAGCCCATGTCAAATTAAGCAAGGAGACAGCTGGGAAACATCTTTTTGAGGATCCCATTATGTGCAATGTAGAGCTGTGGAGCATAGACCCTGGGAGAGCACATATGTAGAACTGGGAACAGAAGAGTCTTCCTCATGTTCCCATTATGTACCATATAAATCTGGGGAGCATACGCTGGGAACATAGGACTCTGGGTGCAAAGGAATGACCCCAACCTGCAGCCCCAAACAGGCACAGAGAACTCCCCTCAGACCCCACAACACCAAGAAGGAGTTTAGTGACAAATGATGAGATGATATTGATGTAAAAAATATAATCTTGTATTATGTTCTTCTGTGGGACAAGAAAGTGTAACCAGATGTTTTGTGTCATGCCTGACATATAATTTCCTACAAATTGCCTTGAAATCCATTCCGTGATCAACTCTGCATCGCCATCTGTCTCAGGACTACAGTACTGTTCTACTAAGATTTCCACCACAAACAGAGAGAGCCCAAAGACAGCCAGATATGCTGAGCTGCATCCTGGCAGTGATGTGGCTTTTGGCCGCTGATGAAAATGGATGTGGGGTGATTTACCCACTGCCTGTATGCCTTTACGCTCGGTTGGCAAGACTGGGGTCCACTGCTGGTTTTAAAAATCAATCAATCAATAAATCAATCCCACTTTATGCTATTTACTTTTCCAGCTGCAATGCAAAGTGCTTCTCAAGTGAAACAACAGAAGAAGAAGAATAAAATAAAATGTGTTTAAAAGAATAATGTAACAAATCTAAATCACAGACATACATTTGAGAGGCAGATTTGAGAGGCAGAAGTAGTACACTACTTGAATAGAAGAAAGCTAAACTAAAAATTTTAAATATTTGCTATTTAAATATTTTGTTTGGCAAATGAAGGTTAAGAAAATCAAATTCAATGCCAGGTGAATCCAGTGGGGGCGTGGCCACCCAAAGACAGGGTCGTCATGGAGACAAGCCGCAGACGGACACTGGGTGCTTTGATTCAGGGGGCGTTTCCATTTGGCGAGTGACGTCAACCGTTAGTAATCATTGGCATCATAATCGACAAAGATTAAGTTACCTATTTCAAGTCCATGGCGATTTAGATCTGATGAATGAGGAAATAAATTAAACAAATACGACAATCTGTGAGGTTTTTGGAATTGGATCAGGATGCTGTGCCACACAACGTCTTTTCCAGTGTGTTTATTTGCAACGTAGGACTTAGTTGGGAGTTTTGTCTCAAAAATGTGATTCGCCAGGATGAGCTGTCATTGTGTTATAGCTAGGGCTCATTTGTTCAAATATGATCAATAATTCAATTCTGGACCATGCCGGACCACAGGATGATCCTAGTTCCAACGATGAATCTGTTTTATGCTTATACGTATGATGTCTTCTGTCATTATTCTCGTTTGTAGTTGCGGTACGTTTTCACTGCATAGCCTCTACATCAAGGATAGTGATGGACTCTCCTCACATTTCACGTGAGTAAATCAATCAGTGATTTCTGCATATTCTTATATTAAATGTGTATCCCTTTTTAATTCTTACTACTATCCGGTAATAGTGCTGTCACACCCACATTTCCTCTCTGGGATTATTACATTATCTTATCATGTGTTATAACTCTCCATAAAGTTCAACATGCTAACAATTTTAGATTAACAAGGGAATTAATTGGCCATGTAGTACTAGCCTGTGTTTTCAGCAGGTAATCAATTAACATCAATAACCCAAATTCCCTGCCTTACCTCAGGACACAAAGATGATGCTGACCTCAAGGTGATGATGGCGGGGTCGACCTTCAGGAAGGTCAAGTCCCGTACCTGGAAGAAACCGAGACACTTCCGCCTCCTAGAGGATGGGCTGAACATCTGGTACAAGTCCAGATGGGCAGGGCGAGGCCACTCCACCTGTGAGTACACCTGGCTTTGTGTGTGTGTGTGTGTGTGTGTGTGTGCGTGTGCGTGCGTGCGTGCGTGCGTGTGTGTGTGAGTGTGTGAGTGTGTGAGTGTGTATGCTTGCTGGCGTGTGTGTGTGTGTCTAGGTGTGTGTTGGTGCAAATGGCCTAAGAGTTTTTTCTTAGCTTTTAATTACATTCATTGATCAAGAAGACACTTTATCCTTATACTACATACATCAAGTAAGTGAAAAACACACCAAAAAAATCGAATGATTACAAATTGTATTGAACCAACTGCTAAATCAAGTGCTGGCAGGATAGGTTAGTTGCCACTGTGTTCGACTTCCATCCGAAGGTTCCGAAAGTTCAATCCCAGCATCCACACACACCACAGTCCACCTGTAGGCCTCCATGAGCAAGACGCCCTAACCCCTACCTGCTCCTTTATGACATCAAATACAACAAAACACTTCCATTAAAATTGCCTGCTTTTCAAGCATTCAAGCATTTCATTGCCATTAGAGGCTGCTGATCATTGTTCAATGAATGTGCATATGACAATACACTTGATAATTACATCTTCTCATAAACCACACTGTCTGCTGCTCTGCACCCCCCCACACCTGCCCTGACATGTCCAGTCTTGGTGAGCGACGTGGAGGCGGTGAGGCAGGGCCACCAGTCCGAGGTCCTGCAGAGCATCGCTGATGAGTTCTCCCCCAACCTCTGCTTCACGCTGGAGTTCCGCGGTCGCCAGGGCAACCTGGACCTGGTGGCCGAGACACCCGAGGAGGCGGGGGCCTGGGTGAAGGGCATGCGCAAGCTGATCCACAAGGCCAAGAACATGGATGAGAAGGAGCGACTGGACCAGTATCCTTCTCAGCGCCTTGGATTTGAAGGAAGCAGGTCAATAATGACCTGTCTCTGTATTCACTCCTCTCCTCCACTCTTATACTACCTTCCTCCCCCTCTCTTCCAACTCATCATCTGCTCCTCTCTCCCCTCTCCTGCTCTTCCCGCTCTTCTCCTCTCTCCCCCTCCTCCTCCTCTCTTCTCTACTCTCCCCTCTCCACTCCTCCTCTCTCCATTTTTCTCTCCTCTCCTGCTCTTCTCCTCTCCCCCCCGACTACAAGCCCTGTAGTCATATTTAAATAAGCAAGGCAAGGCAAGGCAACTTTATTTATATAGCGCTTTTCATGCACGAGGCAGACTCAAAGTGCTTCACTTAGAAACATTGTCATACAATAAAATAAAATAGATAAGTAAAAGAAAATAGATTAAAAAATAAATAAAGGCAAAGTTAAAACGCATTTTAGAAAGTGCAATGTATTTAAGATCAGAAAAAAGCATTTTAGAAAGTGCAATGTATTTAAGATTTAGCAGAAAGCTAAAGCAAACATAAAAGTCTTCAGTCTAGTTTTAAAAGTGGTCAGAGTTGGGGCAAGTTTTAAATCCTCAGGGAGTTTATTCCAGTTATTTGCTGCATAATAACTAAATCCTGCTTTCCCATGTTTCGTGTTTACTCTGGAGATAATTAACAGATTGGTCTCAGAAGATCTTATCGGTCTAGAAGGCTTATGTAGTGGAAGCATATCAGTTAAATATTTTGGCCCTAAACCATGTAGGGATTTATAGGTTAGCAACATGATTTTAAAATCAATCCTCTGACCTACAGGAAGCCAATGTAACGATTTAAGAATTGGTGTAATATGTTCAAATTTTTTGGTCTTTGTTAGGACTCTAGCAGC
>OMKX01045148.1:3307-13548 GCA_900302425.1 Brosme brosme
GGGGGGGGAGAGAGAGAGGGGTGGAGAGAGAGACAGGGGGAGAGAGAGAAATAGAGAGATGGAGAGACAGGGAGAGAGGAAGAGAGAGAGACAAAAAGAGAGAGATAGATGGAGAGAGAGTGAGAGAGTGAGAGAGAGAGAATGGAAAGAGAGAGAGAGAGAGCAGGAGAGCGAGAGAGAGAGAGGGGGGGGAAGGAGAAAAAGAGAGAGAGAGAGAGAGAGAGAAATATGAGAGAGAGAGAGAGAGAGAGAGAGAGAGAGAGAGAGAGAGAGAGAGGGAAAAAGAAAGAAAGAGGGAAAGGGAGAGAGAGGGGTGGATGAATGGAAAGACAGAAAGAAAGGGGAACGTGAGACTGAGGGAAAGGGAGAGAAAGAGAGGAGAGAGGAGAGACAGAAGGAGAGAGATAGGGAGGGGTGGGGCACTGAGAAAGAGAGACAGGGGTTTGGAGAGAAAGAGAAGGGGACACATGTACGTGATATCTAATGAATGCAAATGGCTGTGGGACGTGGATAACAATTTTCTTTCCTGTAAAATTCGTATTTGCAGTCGACATTAGTATTCTATTGGTGGATCAGGCTGTGTCTCAGGACAGTTAATACCATAAGAAATGGGCCAGGTAATTTGTATGGACAACTCTTATTTTATTTTACATTGGTGTAGTTGTTAGAATAAGTATTCAATGTCTTTCACCGTATTTACAATTTTGATGATTTCATGGTTTGCAACCCTCAGGATCCCTGGTCTCCTGATAAATCACTTTCTTTTTATTTTCCCTTTTTTGCTCATTTCTCATTCACTGCTTGACATACTTTGAGGTCTGTGGTTGAGAAGAAATGCCAAGAATATGGCTTGGCATTTAGAGGAAGACTTGCACTGTAATTATAGAGTGGGTCCAGTCTTAGCTTAAGACACATACCATGGGGAGGAAGTGTCAGTCTTGGAGGATTCTAAACTGCGGGTCTGCACTATTTGTGAACCTTTTCCTGTCCCTCCTCAACGACTGAGAGGCACTAGCTGGAGACTTCAGTCAAAACAGTACAAGAGTTCAGCTGGGAGAGGAAGAGTAGAACATCTTTTGACTCACTCAGAGCATGTCAGAGAAGAGTGTAAACTACTGAGGTAAGGGAATAGATAAATAGGGCAGCTTCTAATTTTTTTTCCTTCCTACACTGTATTTTATACATTAAATAGGGTCGATTATTATTATGATCCATGATAGAACAAACTTCTCATAGCTTGCTTTATCTAACATATGTTTCAATGGGTTTATGCTTCTATTGTTTTTGTTATGGGTGTTTCTAAATGCATAATTTTATTTTCCTAATAAGAGTAAGCGTAATAACATGCTTGATCCCCCTAGGTCCCAGGAAATCGGGCTTTACCGAGAGTGTGCTTACTAGTCTCAGAGGAGCCTGTGGTTGCTAGCTCAACTCCAGATACTTCAAGTGTGATTTCCACAACGGCACCAAAATTAAGCGACTAAGCTTGAAAAGACGGCCCAGAGTGGCACCCAACCATGTGGAACAACTGCCCAGTAATGCGCCATCTGGACGAAGGGTGCCTGCAGAATCCATATCATCGCCAAGTGTGGAGGATGATAGAAGAGTGTTAACCATGTCGTCTTTCACCAGAGGTCGGCCTCCCCTTCCCCCACCTCATTGTCCCTCTTCCGACACCGCATCCTACAGAAAGGAGATAACTACAGACACGGTAGGACTCTCAGAGTCCAGGACGTCCAAACCCGAGCCCAAGGCGAGATCCTTGGTATCACTGAGACGGGATCCACCGGTGGAAAACCCCCAGGTGAAGGCCACTAAAAGCTCGGAGCAGGAGACGATCAGACAGTCTCCCCCTGAGCCACTTCCACGGCGGCGGCTAGCCAGCTTTGGAGGAGTGAGCTCGACCGGGTCGCTTTCCCCTTTCACAGGTCTCGGTGCGTACAATCAGAACAACAATGGGAATAAAACCAGTGAACCCTGTGGAGGCTTGGATCTCCAGCTGAACTCCAGTAAAAGAGGCAGCACAGGTTCCCTGAGGCTTAGTCCTCAAAGCCCGGTGCATTTGCACCATGTCCGTGACCAAATGGTGGCGGCCCTGCAGAAGCTGAAGGAGCTGGAGGAGCAGGTAAAGACGATCCCTATCCTGCAGGTCAAGATCTCGGTCCTCCAGGAGGAGAAGAGGCAGCTGCTCTCTCAGTTCAGGAACCACGATGGAAGCCAGGACCTTGACGACGTGTTCAGGAAGAGAGCCTACAGCACGGGGGCCACTGCAAACTTACAGAAGTTTTCGAAAGTGGAGAGTAACGTGAATGAGAGCCAGGAGGAGGTTTCTGAGAACACGAGGCCAAGTGACTGCGAACGAGGCCTCAGGGACCTACAGCAGCTCAGTGAGGAGATGCAGGCTTTGGATAGGACTATTAAAGGCGGTCATTTGCAAGAGCAACTTGGACTCAGTTATAACACTCCTCGTGCCGGGTCTGCCAAGTCCCTTGCTGCCGGTACAAATGTAGAAATCGATCCAATAACAAAATGCCAATGCACCAAGCTAACTGAGTCCCGCTCCATTGGAATAGGGGAGTCAGAGATCAACCTTGGAAACGTAACAGAATGGGAAGCAGAGCTGGCGGCGCAGCAAGGATTAACTGAGGCCCTGGAAGAGAGAGTTGGTCAGTTGGAGGAGGAATTGAAGGAATCAGCACTCCAGAAAGAAATGTGTTGCCTAAAACTAGAGGTTCAGGCTGCAGAAGTGAGGAATCGAGTGGACAAGTCCACCAATACTATGCCCAGTTCTCAGAGCAAAGCCACTATGACTGAGATTCACACCACCAGCAAGGGGGTTGGTAACCACGTAGAGCTGCGTGAAGTTAGCACGGGAGATAGCATTGAGTTCTGCACAGTGGGGATATCTTGTAGGCCCAAGCTTAGGAGTGTAGGCACTTGCTCGGATGTGCCCATGAGCCAGTGGCGTGAAAAAGTTGAAACAAAGGAACAGTGTGTAGGGGCTCATATTTCCACAAACACCCAGGGCATCGGGACAGAGATTAGGACATGTGATGCAGGGACCAATACAGATTTAATGATCGAAATTGGACAAGCACAGATGGAATATTTTACTGTGTCTTGTGAAGTTCCCAATAGCAAAGCCAGAGATTTATGTGGAAAGGTAGATTTTAGCCTAACGGCCGCGCCTCCGACAGCCTCACAACACACCAACACAGAGTCCCATTCAGTGACACGCTTCACCAATACAACACATGCCTTAAACACAAACTCCAGCACTAACACCATCCTAAATACAGAGGAGAAGCACACCAACACCACACAGCCAGTCACAAGAACCGTGTCTGTAAGTAACAGGGCCAAACTCATCCGAGGGGTTTCAGAACCCTGCCCTGTTTGCTCAGGAATGTCCGCATGGGTTGGAGTTATACCAACACCAGCTCAAAAAGCCAAAACCAAAGACATGGGGGTTGGATTTACCAACATTAATGATCATTTCTTAGTGGGACTGAAAACAAGGAACATGGCCTCGGGTCCTTCCCATCTACCTGATTCTAGCAGGACCAGGAGCATTGGTGTGGGAGAGGGAAAGGTGAGGAACTTGTCAAGGTCTTCTCAGTTCCTTCCTCAGATGCCCCAGCAACCAATGCAGTCCCAATGGGATCCACAGTTGACACATTGCATGGAGCAGATGCAAAGCCTGCTGAAGGAGCAGCATGTTCTTAACAGCCCAGAGACCTGCGATCAGAGGCTACGACCACAAGACACCCAATGTGAAGGTACCAATTAACTCACTTTTTCTTTGTATTCACTCCCATGATTTGTTGTCATTAGTCATTAGTTTTAATACAATCGTCAAAGTAAACATCAACCTTCTGTACTACAGCCCAAATTCAGTCTCCATCATGGCCGCCTAATGAGTTCACACAGAGGGATCAACCAAACTCAGGAATCAGTGAAGTGAGTTGCATCGATTCAGGGGTCAAAAGAAAGATTCAACTGATGGAACAGCATGCATCCTCTAGTCTGCAAGGTAAGGATGTACATATATATTGTCAAATTACAGAGAGAAATTTTGTAAGAATTAATGATTCATGTTAACTGATCATGTCAATTTACACATAACTGATGTTATTATAAATGAACATATACTCATATTACCTACAGGGTCTGTAGAGAAAATGTGTGTGAAGTGTATATTTTTTAAAATAAATGGCCAAATCAGTGATACAGCTCGCAGTGTTCAATGGTTCTGTCCAGACAGGTCAACCAATATGCCACGCTCCACACCTAAGAAACAATCTGCTGACCAAGGCTGCAGCAGCAGCAGGAGGTGTTCAAAGTTCATGGGGGTGTCCGCAAGGTAAGGGTGTCAGGCTCGGCATTCTGATTGGTTTAGTTTGGTTCTGATACATACGCTATTGATTTGGTTTATCTACAGTATTTTAGTTCAATTTTAATTAGTGTATGATCAATTCATAGATCATAGACCTCATCAGACCATGTATAAGACCGATTTTTGTATTAAAACTGCACCGACTCAAATCTCTAAATGTGTCTGATTTTATATCTTAAGGTTTAAGATAAGTGAGGCAATTCTTACAGCGTGTCAAGCTTTGAGGACCTATCTAAGGGATGGAAAGGCCTTAACCAGCAGGGAATTGGTGAGTATGTCTTTAAACTCCATAAGAGTCGTCCGCAATCTCTCTCTCTCTCTCTCTCTCTCTCTCTCTCTCTCTCTCTATATATATATATATCTATCTTAAACCTCAACCAACCTCAGGCAGGGTGTGTCTCGGGAGTGTTGTTTTTAAGCAAGTGGGATTGTACACAACCAGAAGGGGATGTGTGCCAGCATCCCAGCACACAGTTATCATCGGTGCTGGAATATTTTTAACCATACAAAAACAAAGCTAATTTTAGGTCCTGCCTTTTTGCTTCTCTGTCTGGCCTTGCTTACTTCCTGTACTTTCCTAAGAGTTGAATATGGGTAGGCCTACAGATGGCTGATACAAGAAAATAAATGTGTCAAGACACATTGCTTATGAATAACTGATATGAATGGCTGCTCGTTGCTCGATTCTGTAGCGGATGTGGGATTGTATTTGTTAGCATGCTAGTTAATATAGTTCTACGTGTCTTGTATGCTTTTCCCCCGCAGCAAGTCTGCCTTCACACTCTCCAACAAGAGTGGTTCAGTGTGTCAAGCCCCAAGTGGGCCAACGCGGCCATGGTGGAGGACTACCTGTGTGCCTTCAGAGCCGTGTCCCCGTCCGTGCTGCATCACGTAGCCAACATGGCCGACGGCAACGGCAACACGTCGCTCCACTACAGCGTGTCCCACTCCAACTTCGCTGTGGTGAAAAAGATGCTAGACTCAGGTATCCTGCGTATTGGATCGTAACTTCTTTGTGCGTATGAGAGCCTGGTTGTCAACGTTTCCAATGTGGATTTGACTTATCCAGATACAAAGTACACACAGGCACAGGAAACACAAAGGGAAAGTCCCATTTTTTCAAAAGCACTTCAAACTTCTCCTTGAATAAGTTAGACATTTTGAAAAGACAACTCATCGAATAAATGTAATGTAATTAAATCTTTATGGGAAATAAACTTTTTCATTTATAGAAAAATAAATGATTTAACTGTCCATTAACCCAATTGTCTGAATTAGGAAGGGGGCGAAGCCGTGCAGCGAAAAGATGGACTCACAGATATTATAAGAATTCTCGTCCAATAGAGGCATCATCGTTGGACCAACAGAGTTGCTCATAACACTAATTATGGGTCTACTCCTTTGATGTACCAGGGCACGGGTAGTAGCAGACCCATAGTTAGTGTTATGAGCGACACCGGCAGAATTGGTCAGAATTCCACCATAAATATTAATCACCAACAAACCGCTGGTTTAATGGTGATTACAGTGTTACAGTGATACGGTTCTGTCAATCTGTGAAAAGGGTCTATCCATTTTAAGACGTGCACCCCCCTTCTGCCCACCGTCGCCGTAGGAGTGTCTAACGTCAACCAGCAGAATAAAGCGGGCTACACGCCCGTGATGCTGACCACGCTGGCGGCTGTGAGCTCCCCAGAAGACATGCGCGTGGTGGAGGAGCTGTTTGCTAGAGGGGACGTCAACGCCAAGGCCAGTCAGGTCAGCGCTGCACTAAATCCCCGTGTCCCAATGGCACCCTTGATGACTAACCCCACCCTACCTGAACGCCACGCTGCCACTTGTTGGCATTGTAGAGGACTCCCTCTGTAGGGAAAAGACATGCTACTGCATGCATAACCTTTGATATTGATAGGGTTTGAACGGTAACCTGCTAATTTAGCGTTGATGAGACACACCTGTCCTCCGCTTATTGGATGCGAGTTGAAGGGGTGTTTACAGGGGAGCCAGCAGACCTGCAGCCACGAACGAAAGAAACCCTGAAGGCCTTTTTAAACGGCAGGTTCATTGGGTGTGCTTGTCCTGCAATGAGCTATGTCTGAAGTCACTGTAAGTCGCTTTGGATAAAGGTATCTGCTAATGTAACAAACAATAATACATTATTAGAAAACGACCAACAACAACAGATCAAATCGATGAAGGTGGTTGTTGAATGCTTATCCTGCCGTCGCCCCCTGACAACACGTCTCCTATCTCCAGGCAGGCCAGACGGCCCTGATGCTGGCGGTGAGCCACGGGAGACTGGACATGGTCCGGGCCCTGCTGGCCCGCGGGGCGGACCTCAACCTCCAGGACGAAGAGGGCTCCACGGCGCTGATGTGTGCCAGCGAGCACGGCCACGCCGACATGGTCAGGGTGCTCCTGGGCCAGCCGGCCTGCGACACGGCGCTGAGTGACAGCGTGAGTCCGTGTCTCCCCACCGTCTGACCTCCTCGGGGGGGTCAGCTCCGGTTTGGAGAGCCGATCCCACCCGTCCGTTGATCCGTATTACATAAGCATGTTGGTAACAATGTGTGGAGGGGAATGATGATGATGAGGATGACGACCGTGAGGATGTTGATGATGACGACGATGATGAGGATTAGTACTAATTTAAATGTGTATATTATTATTATATCTCTGTTAATACATAATGTTAAAAACTGTACTGCAATTAGCATTTAATCTAATGTATTGATTTGAATTCTGATCTCTCTCTCTCTCTCTCTCTCTCTCTCTCTCTCTCTATATATATATATATATAACACACACACACACACACACACACACTCTAACACACACACACAGCATAATTGCTATGAAGCCATCCTGCCAGACATATTGAGCAGTCTATTTGTGACCGTAGGACGGCAGCACTGCCCTGTCCATTGCCTTGGAGGCGGGCCACAATGACATCGCTCTGCTGCTGTATGCACACGCCAACTTCTCCAGAGGGCAGGTACCAGCACACGGCTCCCTATGATCACAGTAGCCCTAAGTAGCATGTTTTTGGTACTGTCATAATGTGGAACATGTGTGTGTGGGTGTGTGTGCGTGTGGTATGTGTGTATGGTATTTGTCTCTGTGTTATATTGTTTGCATGTGTGTGGTATGCATGTGTGCATGTGTGTGTTATATGTGTGTGTGTGTGTGTGCGTGCACATGCGTGTTTGTGTGCGCCCGCGCGCGTGTGTGCGCGGGCCGGTTTGTTTGTGTTTTTGTGTGTCTATGTATGTGTGCGCCTGCGTGTGTGTGTGTGTGTGTGTACTCTGTAGGTACCTGCTCGTCATGTTGGGAAGACTCCTCAGTCTCCTGGGGGGAATAGTGGCTCTTAATTAAAATGACATTACATCTGCTTACCCCACGGTGCTGGCTCCCATGGATATTCAATACAAGCCCTTTCTAAGCATATTCAAGATTTCAAGATCAAAGCATTCAGTAGAGGAGACTCTTCACAACAATATCCACATTTTCAGAAGGGCGGCGCCGCATTGCATTCTGCAGACCTTGTTTTTACACGTGTTTTGAGTATCAAACGTTGTTTCTTTTGCATAAAATGTTAAAACGCAGTAGTAGTTTATAACATGCAGTGTGCTTTATTTGATGCATTAAAGAGGAGAGAGGAGCTGAAGCATGGCAGCATATCTCTAGTAGATGAACAACGTTCACTATTACATTCCCTTGTTGAGGGGCGCCTCGTTTTTAAAATAAACTGTAGAAATGTATACACAGCATTTATGTCCCTTCTATATCAAACGAGGCATTTGATTGAGAATGTGTATGAGAATGACACATTTTCTGAGATTAAAATAATTGTGATGCATCAGATTAAATGAATTAGTAATTAATGGGATGGAGATCTATGTATAGTCATATAAAGGCCTATGTTACATACAACCATGATATAATACAACATGTATGTTATTCTTCTGGTCTGTGGTCAACTGTCCTATGGAATTCAGTGTGAATTTGTCTCTTTGTCTGTCTTTTTTTGTGCATAACTTGATGTGCATACTGTGACTCATTTTCTCAGCAGTGGCAATAAAATACAATGCCATTTGAGGTCCACCATCAAATTTTGCTGTTGCTATGGTAACATTCACTGGTGGAAAGTGGTGTTTTGAGCCAGTGATTCGAAGGGAGAGGATAATGAAACAATATCGTCATTGTGTAGATTGACATTCTGGTTATTTTTTCCTATCCATATAAAGTACCTAATGGCTTTCTTTACACACATTGTATGCATTGATAGACAATCACATGAATCTGCCCCAAATTCTTGTAGGCTGCAAAATGTATTTTTTTTTACCAACAATAAAAGATTGATGCAGTTACACTTTAAAGAATACTCCTATTCATTTTCTCTACTTAGCAGAAAACACGTGCAATAAATGTTACATATTTGTGGTTCCCATTTGGTCTTAGAAATACAATCCCTGCCAAGTAGGCTGCAGTGTTCCTCAAAGGCAAATGTAATTACCTACTTAGTTTTTAGTCAATTAATTAACTTGGTGACCATGCTTCACAATAAATCAATCCAATGACTAGGTTGAAAACCATCGAATGCATTGGGATAGGGCTACTAAATAATGTATGGCACAATGTTCTCTTCAACATGTTTTTAAATAAAATGGTTGAGCACACGGGAAACAAAATCATAGTTTGTATTGATAGTGGCCGGTCGTTTTGGGGGTATGTGTTGGCCAGCTCAAGTATCTGAACGGATAACTTCCTTCCTACAAAAACACATTCAGGAATAATCCATCTTTATTTCGCTCCTTGATGGAATAAACACGGCATTATGCATACACATGTTTATAGTATTTGCATGCTATTAACCTTGAGTAAAAAAGGATGCATGCTAACTCTGTGCACGAGACCAGCGCGCGCAGTCAAATGGCGCGAGATGGAGCAAAATAGCCCGCCGAAAACATTCCCGGTGGAAAAAATGTCCCTGACAACTTTAACAAGCAGAGTGAAAAAACCGTCTGGCCGCAGTCGATATTAAAAAACATGCAGAGGACGACAAACTTGGGGCCTCGCACACTCGGGCGAACGAGCATTGACATTTCCATGTTCTCCCAGCCCATTTATATGAAAAACATAGCGCTTTTACTCGCCCCCCTTCTGGGCTCTGCTTTTTGAGTGATCAGCTGATGAAGAGACTAGCGGCTCGTCGCTATGCTGGTTTGCTAATTCTCTCCCCCCCAGCTGCAGCCGATCCAGATAGCCAGCCCGCACATTGCAGTCAGGTAAATATCTCCTGTATCTTTCATTCTTCGTCCGTCTTCTTCTCCTCCTCCTTCTTCTCGAACGGCCTGGCTACATCGTATGGTAGAACTGCGGAAGAGACAGATGAAATGTGTGCGTGTGTGTGTGCGCAGGAAAGAGAGCGAGTGTCCCTGTAAGTTTTTTTTTTCTTTTTCCCTTGTCAGTCTTTGCTTGTGTGTGTACGCGAACAGAAGGAGAGAGGGTGTGTGTGTGTGTGGGGTGCGCACAGACGAGGGGGAATCTCGCCCGATGAGTCAGGGATGAGCCATGGAGCTTGTTAGGAGCAGCACAGACATGATGAGACATCTCATACACATGTAGTAGTAGTAGTAGCGTACTGGGGGGCTGTTGCCTCGGCTCTCACTAGAACTGCTGCGGTACTTTCGGACGGCAGCAGCAGCCCTCCTTTTTAAAACATTTCTGAGATGATCGAGCATTTTGCTTAGTGTCTTTGACCTGTTTCATATCTCCTGTCTTCAGAATGAAAGTGATGTGTTAGGCTTAGTTCAGCAGCAGTGTGTGTATACACGCATGCTAT
>OMKX01045314.1:2279-12322 GCA_900302425.1 Brosme brosme
TATATATATTTTAGTACTGTATAACTTCGACCTGTTCTCGTTGTGATGATAACACTAACAAGACTGATGGACCCACCATCTTCTTCATTTTCAGCTGAAACTCACTGCTTTAAGCGCTAATACCTGACTGTGATGTAAGAACGTAACCATGGATACCAATGAAGCCATGTGAAAACCACAAGTGTAAAAAAAAGTTTTCATGCTTTCAAGATAAACGGAGTATGAAATAAGATTTAGGTGGCGAATCCCAAGCAAATGGAAGAACTTTATACCAAGCAAAGATGTAAAAAAAGATCTGCTTTCAGATGTGTGTTGTCTTGAATCACGTATACTTGACTTTTCTAGTACGTTTTCGGTTAAAAAGTTTTTTTTTTATATGAACAAGATGTGTATTTTGGAAACCTTTATAGATGTTGACAATTTTTAAGCAATTTGCAAAAGAAAAACCCAAGTTTTTTTTCCCTGATAAAGATATTTGCAAATGACTGTTGAAATGTATATATTTAAAGGCCATTATTTTCAAAGAGGAGTCCTTATAAAGTCTAATGCAATATTAAAGCTTTTTATGTGAAAAAGGGCCTATTGCTGAAAAGTAAACAAAGCTGGGAGTTTTTTTTTTATGTTCTGTTCAATAATCTGAAGGGCCTGTCCAACAGATATATTTATGGAAACATTTTTTACACTTTTTGTATAGAATATGCATCAAGTTACACTAAAAAGGAAATATTGATGTCTACATTAAATGTTAAAAGTTGGTACATAATTAATACTGTCTCAGTTGTAAGCCAATGTATTTGTTTGTTTCCTTTTGCTTTACCAGTATTACGTAACCTATGATATGTGTCTTTTATTATCTAATTATGCTTACCAGTTTCCCCTTCCACCCATGTAGTGAGATGTATTCAATTTGAATACATTAATTTCAGTGTTATGAAAGTATATTGTGTCAACATGCAGACTAACTCATTTTATTTCCCCCACTGTATAAGCATGTTAAACTGTGAGTTATAGTTTGCTTAAAGCAGCAATGACAAGGATATTTAAATGTACAATGATTTCACTAGTTGAGGAAGTGTGTACTTATACACACTTCCTTTGGAGTTTGCATGCGCATGTTTATTTCTGATTCCATTTTATGTTGTGCAATGTGTACCTATTTAAGTTCTACATAGTGTAGTATTTGGATTCATATCTGTATGTAACATTCAGTAATTCCAAGATTGTTACTATCCACGAAATATCTCATTTAGCCTACTGATAGTGTAGCTTATACAGCGTAATCCCTATTTACTGATTGTAATCTGTTAACACACCAATGTGGTTCAATTGGAAAGTCATGTGTTTGTGCGTGTATGCTCCGTTGTTTATCATTTACAATATTTCATTGTGATGTTGTGAAAGTGCTTGTATTTGAATTGGACAGAACACAGATGCTGTTTGGCACACAAGGAAAGTCATGCTTACAACGTTGCCCACCAGGTCTGGTTTTCATGTCCATGAAAATGGCATTCCAAAATGTGCCTTATTTGTTGAGTTCGCGTAACAACATTAGTGCTTTAGATCTGTCGGTCGAATAAAAAGTTGTGATGAATGAGACAAACACACTTTTTATGTGGTTATTATGCTGCAGTTTTATTTGTTTAGGTTCTGTTTGTAGTAACTAGGTGTTTCCCACCGACTCCGCTTGAGCTTTTTGCTGGACGTTTCCCAGTTTCTAGCTGATATTAGTATGGACAATGCGTGCCATTTTGCTTTCCCCTCTTCCTCCCCCACAGCTAGCATGTCTGCATTCTAGGTGGCGTGCACTGTAAACCGCTCTGAGGAAGGGCATTGCTAATGGGTTAAATATGGCAGTTGGGTCATGTGCTGGAAGGGCCTTGTAGAAGATTGATTCCTCATCATCTTGTAAGACCACTCAGGTGAAATTCTCCACCGCACATTTGAGATATTGATATTGAGAACATTTGAGTTTGGCACTTATTTGAACTCAGTGGAAAGGCGAGGATAGATCTGTATATGTATATAAAAAAGCAAATGACAGGAATGGAATGCAGCCAAACAGACTGTTCTAGACTTTAACAGCGTACAAATCAGCATAACAAAGATGTTATTGTTTTGCATGTCTCTTAAAATTTGGTCGCTGCTCTCGCTTTTGTCTTGCCAAGTTTCCGCGCGCAATATTGGACATGCATTCCAAATAGCTCAAACCCAACCAGAGGGTGGAGACGCAAATTATATCAAGTTTGTTACAACATCTCGCTAACTTAAACAGAGTGAGAACTGGGAAAATGTCTCCATGGCGACAATGTAATCTGAGAACTCAAACAAACGATGGAAGGTCAGTGCGCATATGGTTTCGCTTAGGAGCACGGAATTCTGCTCTTTCACGTTGCTTCATTATTTACTTTCATTAAGTATTAGCTCGATAAGCAGCAACACCCTCTGGCGCAGTCAGACCCACAAGGTACCTCCGAGGTATTGAGGTAAAGGATTGATCCACAAACACAAACACATTTCCAACTGTCTTCTCAAAACAATGCACAAAGATAAAATCAACTTCACTTAGACTGGCCAATCAGGTAACAGTCCACATTTCTAGAATTTTCCCACAGATTTGTTCTAGATTTTAACTTCAAATTGCAACAGTTTTGCTCGCAAATGTATGACTAAAGTATGTCAAGATGAATCAGTTGACACAGTCAAGCACTTCCTGATAAATGGGACTTGAAGGTATGATGTCACATCCTTTCCTCATGGACAGGAAGATATGCTAGAGGTCCAGTGTCTAAAAAAAGCAGTTGGATCAATTCCAGGAAGTTTGATTAAAAGTGGGATGGATGGTTGCACACTATCAGGCCAACACTGTGCGGTGTGCCAAAAGTCCAAGAGAAAGTACGGACTACAACTAGTAAAAACATTATGGTATCTCTAAGTACAAGTGACAACGATGTACTTTGCTTATGTGTTAGTATGCATTGCAGTAAACCATGTTTTGATACACCTTTGTGCAACTACAATAGAAATGTAGTAAAAGACCGTGTTTGAAACTCCGTGTTTGTTCTGATTGTCCCAGGAGTACAGTATCCTGGTGGAGGTCCATTTGAAATGGCTTGATTAGCCGTCACCTCTGATCCGAAAAAGAGCCATGTCATTTCATCTCCCCGCAGTCAACGATGGCGATCTTCTTGAGCACACCACCATCGTGCAAACCGAACGCCTCCATCTTGGTCACGACCTCCATGCCGTCTGTAACCTTGCCAAACACCACGTGTTTACCGTCCAACCTGAGAGATTAAACGAGAGACTATACTTGCTGACTAAGAAACGAACAAACACTGTAATCCCCTGCACCAGTTCACATCCTTTTATTTACCAACAACATATGTAAATATGCAGAACCTTGACTTAAAAAACTAAAAACAGAAAGAAACTGCTTTTGGCGACAGGATAGTCTAGTTTGTGTGTTTGACTCCCAGACCCAGACGAAAGGTTGTAGGTTCGAACCCCAATGTGTGCAGTCTGAACAACATGCTTTACCTCTCATTAATACAAAAAGGTATACCTGTGAGTCGTTCAATATAAATGTACTTGCGCAATGAAATATGTATGCCAATTCCATTAAAACACACAGCAAGAATATACGTTTTTTTCTATTGCCTATCCAAGTGTATAAATGAAGTGAGTTAAACAGTACATACCATTCTGTCTTAACAGTACTAATGAAAAACTGCGAGCCGTTGGTGTTTGGCCCTGTATTTGCCATCGACAAGGTTCCTGCAATGCAAAGGAAAAGGAGCATCAGTAACAATTACATTAGGAAGATGCTACATAACTGCTTAAGTAAACAGTCTTCATAACGTTTCAGACCATTGAGAATATTAAGCAGCTTACAGTGCAGTTACGCAGGACCCTAGACCTATGTCTTGAAAACATAGGGTAAGAGAGTTAAGACAGAAGATAAATTACTCTTATTACTGGACAGATTATGCTGACCCACTGAGAAAGTAGGTCAATCACTTAGTATAGCTAAATCTATAGTGTGGAAATTGAGACGTAAGACAAAACACTGCCATCTAGTGAGTGGGTTGTAGTGGAAGCGTTGAATGAATAACATGCCCCTAGTTCTCTAAATTGTACTGCAATATAAAAGATAAGCCGGCATGATTAAGGCCGGCCTATCTGCAAAACAAATTTAGATATCTCCCTGTCATTACAGAATATAAACATAGGTATCATGAAAAAAAATGTAAATAATGGCAATTTGAACAGCATCTGTGTCCACCTCTGCCAGTTTATTTACTTACCTGGACAGGTGTGTTTCAATTTAAAGTTCTCATCTGCAAAATTAGTGCCATAGATTGATTTTCCTCCTGTTCCGTTGTGATTGGTGAAATCTCCCCCCTGCAAAAATATGTATTAGTGGAAAAATACACATTACAGATACATTTACTGTCGACAATGTTATTTGTATAACACACCTGACACATGAACTCGGGGATTATTCTGTGAAATACTGAACCCTTGTATCCAAAACCAGGTTTCCCAGTGCACAGTGCTCGGAAGTTTTCTGGGGTAAGAAAATGAAATTACTGGGTGGTGTATGTCTGAATTATTGCGTGAGACATAAGTACCCTACCTTTAGCCGCAAGCGCGGACGTTCGCATTACTGTTACCTCTTGGTCGCAATTCCCTCAAAGGACAGCCCTATAGATTAAAATATGCATCTGCTTGTATTTAATGGCCATAAACACACCAATATTGCACCGCTACGGACAGCTTGGGCCATCTTTGTATCGAAATGCCTTTGACTTCACAAACATCTTCAGGTCATGTGTGAGCAACTTGTCAAGAAGTTTGTGAAGCGTTCAATCACTTCAGAACACTGACAAATGTAACGTTTCGCAGACTTCGTGCCAGAAAGTTGCTGTAAGGCGAACATCCTCTCAGCCGCTTACGGCCACCCTCATTTAGAGGCTATTCTCACCTGCAGTCTTGGGCACTACTTCTGCATTGACCTAAAACAAATGACACAGAAGTCGTCAATTTAAAATGAAGAAATACGTTTTAATATGCATTATGGAAACGATGCCATGTAACTCATCACAAACATGTGTTGTCTGTATGTAAAATGACTATAGGTCACTGGTCGGGGCTAACGTTAGCTGTTGTTAGCTAAAAGCTAACCTCTATGATAATTCTTCCAAGAGGTTCGCCGTCAGCCTCAATGTCCAAATACAAGAGGGGATTCTTGACAGGTCCAGAAGACAGCAACCGGGATGAAGCAATGCCCACTGAGGAATATTTGATACGGTTTTTTATTTGCAACATCATTGCTTTAAAGTTCGCCTTCCATAGACACCACTGTTTGCATGTGAGACATACGTGTGACGTAATTTACTGTCAAACAGCTACTTCCGCAACCACACGTCCATAATAAACATCTGCGGTATCAACCAATTAACAATGGCGTCTTCACGCACACCCACATCCAAGTGGAACGACCAAAATTATTATAAATATATTTATCCTTTTTTTATTATGAGTATGAGCTTTTTTAGTTCATATTTAAAAATAGATATTTTGTTCATTGTTTTTATTGTTTTTGTTCCTTGCCTTATTATATTTATATACCTCATGCTTTTTAAGTAGGCTACTTTGGCTAATGACTTGTTCAGCCAACTTATTATTGGTTCTGCAATCATTTAGCAAATACAGCGAGGCAGGATCTGGTGACGTCCACTGTAATTGTCGATCAGAAGATATGTAGTGAATTCATATTAAATAAGTCTGTGTTGACAACGACACCCAGAGGACACTGAACGGAACTGAACTGTATCAACACGGGCGAGGTCAAACCAAATTCTTACGTCCATGGTTTAAACCCCAACATCCACGGTTTAAACACTAAAATCAATGGTTTAAACCCTAACATCCATGGTTTAAACGCTAACATCCATGGTTCAATCCAATTGAACATAACTCAAACCTCTCATTTCTTTCTACTAACATTTAAAACACAAGTAATCTATTTATTTTATTCATTATGATTAAATCAAACTTCTTTAATTATTAGGCCTATTATCAACAAAATAGCATGCGTTATCATGAAATAATTCTTACCAATATTCACTTTTATGAAATAATTCTGACAGTTCAACGACAAAAGTAGCCTATTTCTTAAGCCATTGTTAGAAACTTGCAATTAGTACTTCATTCTAACCACCATCCTAATCAAATTGTCAACAATGTTGGTTGTGAAAGATGTAATGACTAAAGGAGTAGATGTCCGACACAGAATACATTGTGTTTCATCTGAATACATATTTATTAGATAAATATTAGGATGTCACATCATCTAACTACATACAGATTTGCAAGACTAAAAATCACAATATGTTTATCTGACCAGTTTAGAATATGAAATAATTGTACACAGAATGTACAAAAACCAAAAGAGAAAACTGTCACCGTGCGTGTCAATGGCTCCAGATTGTACATTTTCGAGCAAATTTTGCCAAATTGCATAAAAATTTGACAAAATTTTGTACAAACTTTATTTGGGTCTAGGCGCCAAACATCATGGCTCCACGTCTCCCGAGTCCCAATTATACCTTTAAAGGCTCCTAATAGTTTTGTAGCACCTTTATAAAGTACACAGGCAATAGAGAAGTACACGGAAGTTCACTATTACACAAACTGAAAAAAAAAAAGTTTGTTTCCCGCCCCCTTCCCCACCAACACCGCAACATTTCGGGGGGCACATAAAGTTTTTTACACAAATGAACAGGCGTGGATAGAGTGGTCCGCACAGACGCCATCAAACATGGTTCCATTCTCTCAATTCTCAATGTCTGACAGGAGAATGCAAGCTTTACAAATTCTAGATACACTATGCACACTCCCCCTCACCCCTCCCCTGGAGAAAATGAATACTTTTCCGTTAACGTGTCTATTTGTCATTTACATTATGTACAACCGCCCCTCCTTTTTGCTACATCCAAACCCGTGATCGAATATAGGAGGGGAGGGAGGGGAACTCTCCGGACTTATGTTTCATTTTACAATATATCTCTTTTTTTTCTTTCTTGTTTTCTATATTCATGACGGAAACCAAACTGTACAGTTTGTGACTGGGAAGGGAGCATCAAAAATGAATCTTTTAGATTTTTTTTTTCCTGTGGAGGGTTGAATTGGAAGTTGTGATACACTGTGTATGGAATCGTAATATATCAAATGTGGCAGTGCAAACAAATAGATAAACAGATAAACAAACCAATACAAATTGATTTAACTATGATATGTGATACATGAAAGATGCTGAACTCTGAAGACATACACATTGACTGTTGTTGTGTTCTGTTATTCAAATGAGTAAAATATCCATTTCAAGTTAATCTATTCAACAAGAAATATTCAAATTTCCTTTACTGCATACGCTCATACCAAATCAAATCAATCATTGAAACAAAAAGAAAAACACTGGACAAAATAATAATTTAAAGTTAAAACAATATAAAATGTGATACAAATACAAACAATCCTCACACTTTTCCCTCCACAAAGTATCAAAAAGCTCATCCCCGGCCAAGAAATTACAGGATATTCTGTATATTCTCACTTAAAATACACAAGATTATTTGTTTCAATATCAAACAAATGTACAAGCTATTTTGGACATATAAGGATGATGAAAGAAAAACATAAAACGCAAACAAGCAAGTAAAAAATATATATTTTTTATAAGTAATTCATACTTTGTCCTGCTTGATGTGTCCACAAATTCTTTGAACTGATGCATTGTCACAGTAGAAATTAAACAGGAACGAGGGAGATATCTGATGGCATGGACAGTGAAAGTGTGTTTGTAAGTGATTTAATTATTACAATAATGAGCTTTCCATCAAGTACTGTGTGTGTGTGTGTGTGTGTGTGTGTGTGTGTGCGTGTGCGCGTGTATGCGTGTGTATGTGTATGTGTGTATTTCTTGCTTGAGAAATGTCCATTTTTGTACTAGCCAGGTAAAAATTATTACATCACATTATTTGCTACAATCACAAATAATTCACAGGGCAGAATTTTATACGAAATGGATTTCTTGCAACCGATTAGTAAAAAAGGGTTATGCAATGAGGTTATTTTCTTCATAAAAAGGAAGAATATAGCGTGGCAGTAACATGAGAGGGGTATAAATTCAACTTAAATAGGAGACAGATATGTAAAAAAACGAAGGAAAATGAAAATGAGCAATGAAGTTCAGGCAGGAAGCTCGGAAGCAGAGGCTCTGTTGCCAAGGAGTTGATTATCCAGCTAACAAAATCAAATAACAACGATGGCTGTGACACTAGCTGCCACTCCACATAAACATAAATGAAATACAGAAAATGACATGCGTGATAGATATTGATCAGCAATGACCCTCTATGCTGACATTGAGCCACAACAGAGACACACAGACTCTTGCCCAACTGAACTGTAGCTCTCCATCTGATTGTATGGACTGTGGAAGGATAACAGTGAATACTCCCTATTGCAAGTGCGAGTGAGCCAGGGAGTGCAAACACACAGATCACTGCCAAAGCAAATTTCACATATTCATGTCCTTTCGTAATTTATTCCTCTTGTTATCAAGAGTTTGCGCTGACCAAACTTAATGTTTGCAGGATGTTGTAATTGCATGATGTGTACTTGTAACGATAATATAAATAAACAGGATCCAGGCTAAACCCAAATTTCAAAAGCACTGCAGAACCTTTAGGGCTGTGTATCTGAATACACCGACGTGTGTGATATGGGACATGAGCAAACAAATGAAAACAGAGACTTGGGTGGAAGTTATAAATATGAAGGAGACATAAGAAGATAAAAGGACCAAAAAAGGAGGAAGCATGTTTAGTACAAAGAGACGAAAAGCAGGGAACTGTTGGCACACGTGCACTTTGGAACAAAGTGGGGGACTCAATTTAATGAGGGGACGACAAAACATCACAATAAATATCAACAACAAAACTAAAGATACAGGGGCCGGACCAGGAGAAGGGACTAATGCACTAAGACCAGAGACCCATTAGAGTGGATTTTGTTGTCATGTCCATTTTAGTATGTTTTCCCTTTTATTTTTCAAATTCTGTTTTCTTTGCCTGCTGAAATTCACATACGCACCTAAGGAAACTAAAGTGCACACAAACACATACACAGGTGCGCACGCACACGCCCACGCACACACACACACACACACGCATGCACTCGTACAAACGCATACAATCGTACACACACACATGCATTCATACACAGACATCTGTACACACACATACACACGCATTTACACACACACACACACACCCACGCACACACACACACTCACACACACACACACACACCCACACACACACACACACACAGGTGCGCACTCAAAAACATGCATCCGTAAACAGACACAGGTGCCCACAAAAAAAAGTTGCATTCGTACACACACACACACACACACGCACACAGGTGGGCGCACACAAACACATGCATTTGTACACACACATCTCTACACGCACACACAAAATATATGCGTACACACCTGTTAGACTGCAAAAACTGTACCTGGGGACAGCGTGCTTCTGTGTTGACACCAGAGGACATTTTAGCTTATCTTTCTAGTGCTGTGAGTGTGGAGAGGTCCTGTGTTGAGGTCCAGTTAGCAAGGAGATGTCCGTGACAAAGCGTCACAAACCCCTCCCAGGAAGTCAGGGTTCAAAGGTCACGGCCTGTGCCAACGTCTTGGAAGAACGCGTTTCAGATAGGATAAAAACAATGTTTCTCCTGTAATTCTTTAAATCATTTTTTCTTTCATTTTCACTCTCTTTCACAAAAAGGAAATTCATAATTAAAAAGCTACAACACTTTTTTTTCCTTCCTATTTCCAAAGGGTTCTCCTCTGTGTTGTGTACAAATGAAATGATTATATCTGCACAGTTTGTAGTCATCAAATAGTCAATATAGATATCATATATGGATATATAATATCAATTTTAGTGCCAGCCAACATGGCCGTGGTG
>OMKX01045356.1:2371-12828 GCA_900302425.1 Brosme brosme
GCCTGTGTGTGTGTGTGTGTGTGTGTGTGTGTGTGTGTGTGTGTGTGTGTGTGTGTGTGTGTGTGTGTGTGTGTGTGTGTGTGTGTGTGCGTGCGTGTGTGCGTGCGCGCGTGTGCGTGTGCGTGTGTGTGTGTGCGCGTCTGAGTGTGTATGTGTGGATGTGTGCATACAAGTTATATTCTGTTGAAAATAACATAAGAGGTCAAAAGATGTAAGACAGTACCTTGAGTGTATGTCAGTGTGCTCGGTTATCATCACAAATGAATCCAATTCAAAATTAAAACCTGTAGCCCAATACAGTGGGCTACAAGTTCACACTGCAAACAATCCCATTCAGATCAAGTAATCATTTTCAGAAGACCATTGACTTGCGTTGTGTTGATTCAACATCATGGCATCGGTCGTCACAGTGAACTTATAAAGTCTTAAGACATAAACATGGGTCCTCTACGTTGTTAGCTTCAACAAGACCAAACAGCTGACTTGTCCTGGTTTGTGAGCACAAACATGTTTTCAGTCAAGACCGAGTAAGACCAAATGTGTCACACAATAATCCTGGTGTAAGAAACAAGAGTCAGTCTTCTGGATGCGGGCCGCGGCATTCCCATAGCATTCCCGTAGCAGTCCCGTGGCATGCCGCCCCTGCTACACTGCTCTGGTGAGTTGCCAGTTTGAAACCCTGCCCTATAGAAAACAGTCTCCCTATCAAGTGAGCTGCCATTAAAGGGCAACCGGTCTGTCCTGGCATCTTCTTCTTCCTGAATTCTGATGAAGAGCCAGAAATATAAACAATTACAATACAACACTTTCGTCTTTTGGAATCAATGTGGAGTTTGTGGAAAAAATAACAATGAATCGCCAAACAAGTACTTTACAAAATGTATTACCACAAAGACCAAAGTGCTATATTGCTGTTGTTTACCTTTGTGGCGGGCCCGTCTACACAGAATGCTGCTACGCAGAAACGGCACAACAAAGGGATTTTCACAAATGACATTGGTAATGTATGTTTGAGTGTAGCCATGGGAGATGCTTACAATGGTTTGATCCGACCAATGATCCTATGAACCTATTTTTCAATCATTTTGGGTCTAAGGGACTAAGGCGGGTATTCATTTAAACGATTGGTCCGGTATTGACCAAGAGTGCTGCATCTGTAATCAATGAAAACGGGCTGCAATGTAATCCTTTGGGGCAATATCGCCCCGCCAATGTATGTCCCCTTAATGTGCTTGTACTGCCACTGACTGGCTCAGATTGTAGTCTAACATTATGGAAAGGATCGCTACAGACAAATACAACTGTTTACTTTACCTTTAGCTTGATCTGGTCTGTTTGTTGTTAAGTCCAAACAAGTCTCTTTCAAGGAGACTGGAGTTGTTTCATGCAGATAACGGTGGAAGCATGAGAGCTAGATAGAGGAGAGTTTGTTGTGTTGGACTACAGAAAGTGTTGCTTAGTGTTAACTGAAAGATTCGGGTGAAGGAGAGTTGAGATTGTAATGACAGTAGGGAGATTTCATGCAACAACACAACATCAAGGTTTCAGGGTGAGACTTCTCCTTGAGCGAGACTTACACACGCACACAATAACAAACAATAGCAAACAACAACAAACAATAGCAAAAACAAGCACATTTAGAGGACGTCCATTGACGGGCGGTGTTCCCCCGAAGGATTCCAGAGCAGCCTTATCGTGGATTAAGGCGGCAGCATTCTCGCTCAATACTGGACCAATTTCTTTCTAATTGTCCTCATTAGTCCCTTAGACCCAAAATAATCTGAAAATACGGTCCAGGTTGAAGAATCCCAAAGTTTTCTTTGAAACCTTTGAGCAAGGCATTGGACCAGGACCATGCTAGACACTCGTTTTCAGTGGTTCTCAAAGCCTTTTCTGATACGTTATCTAACAAAAAAGCCATTTCAGAAATATAAATACCATCCGGGAAACCCGCTTCCTTAGAATTCTTCCCTTCACCCTCCAACCTAAACGTAGAATAGGTCGTTTGGCTATACCACCCAAAACGACCCATAGGAGCTTTCGCTGGTTCAGCACCCCATCGGCTGGTCAAAGAAACCCTCAATAAAATCTTCCAACAGGAAGTTATTAAACAAGCAGGTGACTTAGGGTTCGAGGACACTTTGGAGTGAGCAGGAGACCTGGGGTCAGTTTCATATGAAAGAGGACATTAAATACTACTACATTTATCCACAAGGGGGGCGTAGCCCTACAGGAAGTGATGTCATTAGCAGGTGACCTAGGGCATAAGGCAACTTGGGAGAGAGCTAGAGACCTGTTGTCTCTTTTATATGGAAGAGCGTCTCAAGGACATACAAGATTATCAATTTGGTGGCTCTAGCCCTACATGACCTGATGCAATCCCTCACTGAGGGGTCATTAGAAGATACCACAAAAACATTTTATGTTTATGGCTGCCTAGAATTACTTGCGAGTAAGATAGTGACGTCTGGTCTTTTTTATATGAATCAGGGCACTAATGTCTGCATGAATGATCAGTTTGAAGGCTCTAGCCCTACAGGAAGTGATGTAGATAGTAGGTGACCTAGGGGTCAAGGACTCTTGGGAGGGAGCTAAAGGGGTCTCTTTTATATTCTAGTCCGTCGGAAATCCAAAGAATAAGAAGAAATACGGCATCGCGGGGGCCCCCTAAAATCTTAGTTTATATTGAAATAACATCATCAAACAGGTACATTAAATAACACACAACATAACAGCTCAGATAACTACACAACGCAAAGACAATGATTCGAACAACATGCAAGCTGCATGGTTTCAAAGGTAACAGCATCCATAGCAACCACCAAAGCAACGATACAAATGTTTCCTTCACTAACAAACTTCTCAAACATCATATACGCCCACTGAACGACGATTATAAAAATAAAATGCATATTTCTCTCTAGAAATGTTATCAAAACGTATCCTTATGCCAAAACTATCAAACAATATTGCATTTTCCACAGAGAATAAAGGAAATGTCAGCCATTTTGTTTTTGCAGACAGAAACCCGACAGTCACGTGACGCGGACGCAGGGTACCGTCATCATCAGGGTATTTGTCTCGTGGTCATATCGGTTGTTTCGGGTCTTATTGACAAAGAACACATTCGGACGTTGAGGTTTAAGAACGTGTTTCTACCCTTCGTCCCAAACATCGCTGTACCTTAAAGCTTCTTCATAGGTCACGTGACCTTCCCAGTGTGAACCTAATGGTTTACACGCAACGCTTCAGCATTGCACCGTGGCAAACCATACAGAGGCAATGGAGATTAAACAAAAGGCAACTGGCATATACTAAAAAAGACAACACATTTACAGAAATAAAACACATAAAATACACAAAATATTAAATATTTCAGAAGATCGGTACTAAAACCAAGCTGTTTTATTATCCTAGATAGTATAAGAATAAACCCTGTCTCTTCTTGATTTAATAGGATTCTCCTTGACTCTGGGTCACTCTCTTCTAATTGAAGAGCCGTTCTCTCGCTAAGTCTACAAAGTATTTGTATAGTCGTGCCTTGCGGGCCTTTTGAGGAGAAAACAGAAATAGGAGACATCTACAGCCAGCTTTCTTTCTGACAATACACATGCAGGCAAGTCGGAAATCACACGCACACGTACACACACACACACACACACACACACACACACACACACACACACACACACACACACACACACACACACACACACACACACACACACACACACACACACACACACACACACACAGCTGGACACCTGCACATGAATACACAAACGCACACAAGGTAAGGTTTAAGGTTGGCTTCCCCTGAGGACACAAGCACAAACAAGAACCCCCCCACACACACATGCACACGAATAAAGGCAGAAAGACACCAAGGTTAGATTCGCCCAACCATAACAAAATATTTAACATGCCAACCAACAGACACACACACACACACACACCGAAACACACAAACACACACACATTACCTAAAATCCATACAATTTGCCTTTCACAGAAACATACAGCATACACAGAACAGAAACAACACACACACAAAAACATGCATTAGGGTTATTGTGTGATTTCAAATCGTGGTACACACTCCCAGAACTCAGTGACGGTGCTGGTGAGGTTGGTGGTGTCTGTCAGACTGTAGTTGCAGAAACATTTATCCGTGTTCCAAGGATGATCGCAGCTCTGCCATGGCAGTTCCTACTCACAAACACACACATTTTCAAACATTACGTTAAACACACTTGTATTTTCTCATGTAAGAGAGTACCGCGTCATACGTGTGATTTTAGAAAATCGAGGTCTGCGACAACAACTGTGATTCCAGGGAAACATTAAGAAAAGTTGGACCATTTGCGCAAATCCCACACCAATTACATCACTGCTCCAACTTTCTGAGTTTAATTTTGCGGAAACAGAGTTGATGTGGTAGACCGTGATTTGTTCACAACACGCGTATGAAGCACAACTCTCTTATATTAGAAAATAGCAGAGGGTGACGGTTCCCGTTTAAATATGAGACATACAGCACAAATATTTTTCAACAGCTTGAGTCTTTTGGATTTCTTAGGGTTTTTTCATGCGCATTTTCCAAAGAAAACGGCAGCTTTTCCAACAACTTTAAAGTGTCTTCCTGCCACAGTGTGATACGCTGGACAATAACATTGTGAGAGTCCTGCGATCGACAATAGATTTTGGAGACGTCCGGGGCGAAGGAGATTCAGAAACGAGACAGACATAAATAAAAAAGAAAAACAATCATACATAAACCATGCCTTGCAGATGGAACACACAGCCTTTCAAAAGAACTCAAGGCCATGTGTATAATTCTTTTCACAAAGTCCTGCACAATAAGACACAATACGGCCCTTCACAGCTCGCCACCAGACCCCCCGAAAGGAAGAGAAATGTACAAAGACAGCATGGCAGCAACAGAAGACAGATTGCGTCATGCCTTCACTCGGTGGTGTGAGTGAGTGCAACGACTTTTCTTTTTGGGTTAAAACCCTTTTTGGGTTTCTTTTTGGGTCTGCTAGCTGAGCAAGTGGGATGTTGTGTCATATCGATGTACTTTAGTCTTTTAATTTAGGGCACTGTATACACTGTATACATGCATGTCTACAAATGTTCAGGAAGATAATACACTTTTTAATCCATCCATTTTATCAAACACAAACTGGTCCATCAAAATGATTAAGCGTATCCAACAGCATCTTGATAAGCTAAGAATGGGAGTTTTACTTTGACATCATCTTAGTAAAAGGCTACTCATGAAGTTGGTGTCTTGGTATTCGTTATGATGGGTATATTGTTGATACATTTACACTTTGTTATGTAAAGTACAAAATATCTTAGCCACCCCACCACTGTGATATTCTACATGTGCTACATATACACATACATGCATACAGTATACTATAGTTATAGTTTAGCTTAGCATCCTGGCGCCTTTTGATGATGTCATGTACCGCTCTAAAGGAGTTGAACAGGTAGTAGAGGGCCCACGCTATGATGATGATGTAATAGATGTTGAGCCAGAAGGCCAGGACCACGGAAGCCAGACCAACGCCTGAGAGAGATAAAAGATAAAGACACCAGGAAATTAAAGTTGGCTTTTCCTTTAACCTTCTCATTCTTACAGCCATTCATATATTCAACAAAGCCTGCCCGAATTAAAATCGAATCCATTCATCCTTCTTTCAGTTGCTCTCCACTAATGCTCCCCTAATGCTAATAAAGTAACTCCTCCACAGCTCAATTATTGTGTCTGGTAGTGACAACGTTTCTGTACATTTCAACTAGTAATATGTTTTCTCCCTCGCCAGTTGCCGCAAAATTACATTTTGTTTAGACAGACCATTTATGACAGTATGATCTCATTGGTCTGCAGGTACCACCCTGGTACAAACCTGCTTACTAGTTACTATTCAGTCATTTAGCCGCTGGTTAGGGCATCTTGCCCAAGGATGCATGGAGATAGGCCGTGTGTGTGTACAGCACATTGGGGCTCTTTTCAATCCAATTTTGGCTGGGAGGCGATCACTCTAGGTACCCTATCCGGAAGCATCTCAAACAGAGGATTTCACATGATGTCGCTCATATTTAAATCTTTGGTCAAGAAGTTCCAAGACGGTGGGCTTGAAATTATTCTTCAGAATTGCTTCAGATCACAAGATTGACCCCTCCTGTACGAACACACGCACCTTTCATCATTGGCAGGAGCTTCCACACTCCCAGGCCCCCCACCGAGGTGAACTGGCCCAGGGCGGTCTCCAGGAAGAACAGCGGTATCCCAGCAAACACCAGGGTCAGGAAGTACGGGATCAAGAAGGCCCCTGTCACATGACCAGGAAGTAGATAGACAACAAAGAAGATTTAATGAATTGGTAAATGATTACAGGAATGCATGTCATGTATCTATTTATTTATTTGCACTCTATATGAATTATTAAAGGTGAGTGGCTAAAGGATGAACACAATAAATATATGCATGGAAAACATTTAGATGACTGTCTATCATTAACTCTCCCTTGAGCAAACCGTACGCATCCTTTTAGTTATCTCATGTTCTCTGCTGTCAGTCAAATTAATAAATTACTAAATAAATAAATAAATTAATAAAGTACCCTCCCACCACTTACCTCCACCGTTCTTCCCGCACAGATAAGGGAACCTCCAGACGTTCCCAAGTCCGATGGCGTACCCCACGCACGACAACAGGAAGTCAAACTTCCCCTTCCAGCTGCCCCGGTCGGGGGGCTCCTGCTTCTCCTCGTCCCCGCCTGCAGGGGGCGCCGCTGGGTGCTCCAGCTCTTCAAAGGGCACCGCCTGCTTCACCTCCGTCGGAGAGTTCGACTCCACGGTATTCCTCCCGGTCTTACCCATGGCGGCGCGTCCACTCGCCCAGCGGTGAGGTCAGGGCGACCCTGACACAAGCTGGGTCTTATGATCCCAGCCCCCTGGATTCCAACGGAGAGTCAGCAGCTCTGTGGCACGGACGGACAGTCACACAGACGCAGATGTGTATGTGTCGGACCAAGCTGTGGAACAATAAAAGAGTTGTGTGTGTGTGCGAGAGTGTGTGTTGATTTGTTGCAGCGTCACTCAATAATAACTGTATAGAACTTTATTGGCGCTACCGTCGCCATGAAAGCCGCTGGGCAGATAAAACGATCCATTTCCACTGAGCGGAACTGGGTCACGGGGGTAATAGGGAAAGTACGTCAGCCTAGGTGTTCCCTTGGCCAGCTCATCCTTGGGGTTTCTCCCCAGGCCAGCTGGGAGGATAGAATCCATTCAGCATCTCCTAGTTAGTCGTACCCACCCAGAACACCTCCAAATGGGAGTTGTGAATTGAAGCGGTCATATTGGTTAGTTGGGGTGGGAAACTTTCTAGAATCTTTGGGTGAAACCGTTGGTTTTAGTTCTGCATTCCATATCCCCACCCCAGGTCGCATTTAGAATGCATTCCGATTGAGTTGTCATGGTTTCCCTGCCAAGATTCTAGAAGGTCCTTGGAGGTCCTTCCTATCCCCGAGATCTTCATCCCCCTATCACAGAGAGTGAGTACTCCTGCTGCTCCTCTCAGGAGCAAAGTCATTTTGTTCGCTTGCATCCGCAAACTCTCATTCTCCCGAGAGCTAGTGGTCATAGGTGAGGACAGAGACGTAGAATACGTAGAATGACTGGTATAGAGGGAGTTTTGTCTTGAATTCATGGTTGTTTTGGAATGACCAGTTGGCTGCTATTAATACATTTGTATATGTGGTATTGTCACAGATGGGTCCAGGTAAATTCAAGGTAACTTTAAATATCCACCTCGACTGACACACGTGGCGTTCTGATTTACCTGGATTATAGGCTACTGCAATGCTTAGCCAGAGAGAGCATCTTGTTAATGATTTTGGTTTCAGTTTAGTAGTTGGTCTATGATTGCAACCACTTAAAATCATGGCTCATAAGACTTTTGTTCACAAGACTTTTGTTACATCTGGGCTCTAATTTGGGACTGGTTCACAATACAACACTATGACATTGCACTGGTTCTGATGTATTTGCTAAGAGGTTCTGCAATACAGTTAGTTGCTCCTGGGCAAATTCAGTGTCAATCATTAGACTTTGCTTTAATTTTTGTTACTGTTTCCAAAATATTAATATTAATATTTGATGGGACTTGTTTTGAAATTCCCCTTTTATATATTACCAATTAAAAATAAATTATTACTTTCACTAGCCCTTTGAAGCTTTCATTTAAATAAAAAATATTGAAGAGGATGGAGTTACATTATTCAATAGCTATTGTGCCAATCCATCCAAAGGGCTAAATTCAGAGAATGCTGTTGTTTAAACATTTTTCAGTTGACTGTCAAATTAGTAATAATTAAAGCACTACTGATCAAACTTTTCAGAAAGCACTCTTGTTTTGAGCGCCGCTGCAGGCTATAAAACCAAAATAAATTGTAAATCAAACTAAATTGGTTCATCATAGTGCATCCTCTTTTATTTTAGAGGTTTTACACAACAAGACCCATTCAGAATACTGAATGTACTACACTCAATATCCACTAAGTCTTCAAAAGCGTCCTGGAATAAAATGGAGAAAACAAATCAGATTTCTTACACTATATTCCCTCCTTCCACAATAACTCCCTTGAATACATACATAGTATTATTATTATACTTTTTATGGACTAAAGAGTGGCCTTCAGCACATACACATAGTTTGAGTTCTAGCCACCAGGAAGATAGGGAGACACACCTGCTTCCTGAGAACAGCTCCAAGTACCTGCTCAGCTCAGCGGCATCACCTCCTCGTGGCTCCGTTTACGCTTGACTTTCCCCCAAAAACGTCAGAGAAACGAATTAATCCTGTTTTTCAGAGCAGCCTGTGAACAGCTTCCAGCCAGCACTGCCGGCCCTATGCACTCAGCTACAGTGGTCTCAATCCTCAACGTTGTTTTTTTCCCTGCCTTTCACATTTTTACTTTCCCCTCTCCGCTGGCGGTCGCACTTCCTCTGCGTAGCCTGTGGCTGTTCTGCTATTGAGTGACTGATAATAAAGTTTCGACCTGTTGTCGGATTTGATTACTGCACATACCCAGAGGCCGGTGAGAGACGGTCAATCACCCAGTTCTGGTATGGTGGCACTGCTGCCCTCAGTGTGGGAGTGTGTGATGTGCGATGTGCGTTTGTGCGCTGTGTTGTTTCCGGGCGCATGTGTGTGTGTATCGGTGTGTGTACGTGCATCTGAGCAAGCGTATGTGTGTGTGTGCGTGCATCTCAGCGCATATGTGCATTCGTGTGTGTGTGTGTGTGTGTGTGTGTGTGTGTGTGTGTGTGTGTGTGTGTGTGTGTGTGTGTTGGATGCTGGCCGGCATCTCTGGGCAAGAAGCAAAGCCTTCTGCTGACTTCCTCAGACCGCTGCCAAGTGGACCACAACACTCTGCTAACGCTGGACACACACACACACACACACACACATGTAAATACACACACAGGCATGTTTGTGTATTCACACAGTCATAATACTCCCAATAATATATGTGAACACAATTAGCGTTTTAATTACTTTACTTGCAGTGATGCCACTAACGCGTTACTTAGTAACACGAGTAATCTAACGCGTTACTATTTCCAAACCAGTAATCAGATTAAAGTTACTTATCCAAGTCACTGTGCGTTACTATTTTTGTCATTTTCCTCAGTAAAAATATATATTTTTGCTTTCTTCTTGCGTGTCGGGGAGACGTATGCGACAAATCACGTTTTCAGCATGTGGACAACTCACGTGTAATACATACCGCAACCCAAACTTAAACAACAATGGAGGGAGGAGAGAGATGCGTGTTTTCTAGCTGGAAATACAGTCAGTAGACATGAAGATTGGTCTTTCCTTTCCTTCTCAAACTACGTTAAAATTGCATGTTTATTAGCCCGAAATTGAAAATCGGGCTAATAAACATGCAATTTTAACGTAGTTTGAGAAGGAAAGGACTCTAACTTCTGGGCTACAGCCCCGAATGTTTTCAATTGCTAGCGACGCTCCTGGACGAAGATAAGAGTAACCGTTCCACTTCACATATTGAAGGTCATGCAGAAACAATGTCTTCGTTCCTGTGGTAGTAATACTAAGCCTAAGTAATCGCTTGTATTAAATAATGTAGCATATTCATAATTGTCAATATTGTCCAGTGGGCCTTCGTATATTTAAGTACAGCCAACGTAGGTTTACCTTTTAATGGACATGCCTATGTTATGGTACGTTTCTACGTCACACTACTGTCGGGCAGTTTAACGTATCTTGACTTGTTGATGTCATCAATACTAGTTGTCAGGCAGTGATTGAAAAGTGAGGTGATCAAGGATTGCCACCTCTAAAGTTTGTGTCAGCTGCCAATATGGTGGTCCCATGGTGGAATGGTGCACCGTCACCAGCAGATAGCCTGGAG
>OMKX01045785.1:4450-21295 GCA_900302425.1 Brosme brosme
GTCAAAGTAGTTAGTAGGAGTAGTAGTAGTAGTAGTAGTAGTAGTAGTAGTAGTAGTAGTAGTTATATAAGTCATATAAGTAGTAGTTTCAGTAGTAGAAGTAGTTAGTAATATAAGTCATATAAGTAGTAGTTTCAGTAGTAGTAGCAATTAGTAATAAGAGTTAGTAGTTTAAGTAGTAGTAGAAGTTAGTAATAGGAGTCATATAATTAGTAGTTTAAGTAGTAGTAGCAGTTAGTAATAGTTATATAGTTGACTGGACAAAAAAAGGTGTGTCCCACACTAGTGCTCTGCAGGATTAAGTCCTCAGGTAGGTGGGGCCCAGGTCATGTGTGGGCCTGGAAAGATTGAAAGGCAAATGCCTTTCACCCAGATCCCCATGAACAGGACTGAAAAGGCGGACAATACCAGGGCATGGAATGAGCTCTGGTACCCATCCCTGTGCATGCCAACATGGTGTTGTCTGTCACACACAACCGGTGAGACAGACACTTGCTTGGAGAGGTTGTTCCCCTTCTGAGAATCCTCTGAAATAGTGCTGGTCTGTAGAACATCAGGGCTGAGACTGCAGCTGAAATGCTTGCAGCATATTGGGCACAGATCCAATCCCACATTTCTCCATGCATCTCTGACGCTTGATTGAGTGCAAGCCCTATGAAGGAACTGTTTCCATTATTGTATCGGTGACTGATTACATCACTGTCATTTCAAATCTGGGACGGGTTGTACTTTCTTGTAAATCCTAATCTTATATTTTCAGTTTCTTACTGTTTCAACACAACATCAAATGTTTTATCATAATGTTTTTACTATGACTTTTGTATGTTGTACACTGAGCTATGATCAAGCCCACTTGGAGTGTGATGTACTGCACATGTCTGTGTGAGGTTGTGTGATTGTGTGCATGGGTGACCAACTGAGTTTCCCCCTTAAAGTATATAAAGTGTATCATAAAGTATATGAAGCGTATCATATATATAAATAGGGACTATGGGATATTGTAATCATAACTCATTCATATGTATTAACACCATTAGTAGCACACGTGTGTGCACACCTGCACTGAGTTTTTTGAGTTGTTATTGCAAATTGATCAAATACTTTAATAATGGTCCACGATTATCCATGTAGATGACAACGGTCCGGACAAACTAGTTTTGTTGGTTGCTAACTGGTGTTAAGATCAAGTTATGCTTCTATCTCTTCCTGATGGATTGGTTGGTTAGTATGTATTCACCCTCTAGTATTCAAGGAACTTTAATATTTGTTATTTACATTAACATCACATGTTGTAATTTGAGCAGACACTTTTAGCCGAGGTGACTTACAAGTGAGGCTGAGATCAATTGTCATCATGGATATGTTTAAGTTGGAGGGGTGGGAATGGAGATCCGGCTGTTCAGTTTTATTACTTGCTTTTTAGTTTACAGTTTAAATTTACAAGTCACATTCCTCTGGTTACACTTTAACTGTTAAACCAAGTAGTTTCTTGATATTATATTGAAGGTTGAATAGCAAGAGGAATAAAGATAAAAGTAACTATTTATCTCTTTCTGTAGGGTGCCTGTCTTACACCATGAAGACAAGATAATAAATAATTTCCCCCTGGGATTATTAAAGTATTCTGAATCTGAATCTGAATCTGAATAAGCTACGTTTCTGTGTTTTAGGTTCACAATAGATTTAGGCATAATAAAGCAATTCAGTTCCTTAAAAAACTCATCTTTGGTCACATGTCTTGGTATATGGTCATATATGATCACAACTAATGGTTGAGTTGCTGTATAGTGTCACTTAAGAAGGGTTAGCATGAAGGTATAAGTCACAGCTTGTGTACAGAATGTTTGTGCTTCGGAGACTGCTGAGGGACACACATGACCACTCCACATTTGGGTTTGAGGCGGATCATTAACTTTGCATGCTATTTCTTTGAATAGATATCTTTCTAGTCTTTCTTTCGTCTTTAGCTGGAGATATATCTGACTAGGCTCAAGAGTTCATTGCATCTTTTCATTGTTTGATTTCCAACATGCTTTGACACCTTTTTAGGGAATATAATCTAATTTACCAGCTTCAATATGAGAATGTCCTAGCTCCCCTCATCAATCACTAAGCCCATTTATTTCAACCCAGCACAACAGGGGGAGAAGGAAAGTTCCCCCATGAATAAAAAGGTTTTCTCTTCCCCAGGCGAAATGTGTCAAGCTGCAAAGTTTTACGCAACGTGAATTATTTCGGTATTTTGACAAATGTCTTTCTACAACGAAGGTTAGGTCGTTAAGGTAATTGTTACGCCGAATAAATGATTTGTGAAAGGATGCTTGTGTGACAGAGCAGGTTTACAGGAACTGGTGTACATTACCCTGTTGCTCTAAGCATCGAGTATTTTAAATCACGAAGACTTGTGGCAGCTGAAAACATTTCAGCAGAGCCTCAAACGAGACTGTGCGTGTTGGTAATGTGGTTAGTTGTCTGCCTTTATGATTTGAATTTATCATTTGGTCATTGTCAGTGGTAAATAAGACATCCTATTTTTAGCCGGTTCTGTTCTATATCAGGCACCATGACATGTTGCATTTCCTTCTGTATCCGGCAAATGAGTGCAATAAACATTGTTTTTGAAAACACATCTTGAGAGAATCCTCATTTCAATTCTAAGCAAGAAAATGATTCTCATTTGATCCAGAATCGTGCAGCCCTACACGTCTGTTTTACTTTAATCAAAAACGTATTCTCAATCAGTGGCCCCCATGTTGCAGTTGTACTATGTAGAGGTGGCAAGTACTATTTTTTTGGTTTGGTCTCCCCACAAATAATTGTGTGTTCAAAAAACTGTCATTCATTGCATTCACTTGCATTCATTGGAAAGCTAATTGTTTGCTACATACATGCTTCAGTTGGGAATCAAACCCGGGTCTCACAGGTGGCAGGTAGAAATTATATTCTACCACTCACCTTACAATGATTGCCAACCTTGGCATATCATTCAGTTGTCATGATAATGTATTCAGATTTTGCGTTTTGATGTTGCATTCACCTCATAAATCATGATACACTGCTCTCCCCTGCATGAAACTACATATGCCGCTTAAAATAATAAAAAGTATCGGTATCGGTATCGGTATCGATATCAATTCTGGTCCTGTATTACTTGGTATTGGATCAGACCAAATTTTGCAGTATCGCCGACCACTATAGTTCAAAGTGAGTTGTTCAAGGATTGCCAACTGAAAAGGTCCGGTCTGGGTCAAAAAGTCCCAGACCTGTTGGTCAATGTTGATCATTGACTACCAGGTCAACGATCCCTCTGGTGGCCAAAACCGTTGTTCTTTCTATGTAAAAATAGTTTTGGTTGGGGTAAGGATTATAAGTTATGAAACTTGGGAAATGGCTGTAAATAGTCTTGTTTCTTTACTTCAAGTACAAATATGAATCAATAAATGTCTTCAGCATGCGGTGGCGAGCCTTCCCTCAAATCTCCACCACTATGCTAGTGGTGGAGCCCATTGTCTGGCTATATATTACACCACAAACACATCGATATTCTTTTTTGACTCGTATGGAAATTTCTCCACATACTCAGAATATCTGATGCAATATCGATTTCTTAAACGTAGCTGTAGTGATGTGATCTATTCTACACAATAGGTTCAGGATCACAAGTACAGCCTGTGGACAGTATTTTGAATTGTTCTTGTTTAATATGCAAAGGGGATGTATCCTACGAATTATTTTTGAGCATGACGAGTCTCGACCTTAATCTCGACCGTAATGAAAAAATGGTATGTTACTTGTTAATCAGATACAACCTGATGTTTGTTATGATTAGGATTTTACATGTGTACAATGTGTGCATCTTAACATGAATTGAGAAATTATAAAAAATGTATTAGTATGTGAATGAACAATAAAAGACTTGAAGACAAGAAATCATTGTTATTCGATTGTATTTATGCTGCTTGGTCACATCAATTCTTATATATTATTCCTATAATCTGTTTAACAGGCTTTTGTGTATCACATAAGAGTCTCAATAATAAGACACTTACACGTTTAATGAATACATACAAATATATAATAAAGTACATTCTGATATTTTCCAGTAAATCTTCCTTAATTACTATTACACATTATTATCAATATGTATTTACTTCAATGCAAAAGTAAAGTTAATATACTAAAGTACAATAAAGTGAAAACTAAAGTAAACAAGTAAACAAACAATACTCGAAAAAGAATGTCCAATTTCATTATTAATTAATTGGGTTGCGACTTTAATAATAAAGTAAATGAATGTGTTAATACACATGATTCGTAAGAGATGAAAAAATTAATAAAGACAGGTTTGCACAAAAGAATTGCTTTTTATTTAGCATTTAAATAAATAACTGTTGATCAGTAGCACACAATCACAACTATTGAATTTAAATACAAGTATATAAATAGATTTAGAATCATGAGCAGTCAAGAAGTTGTTACATTATTTTGTTTTCCCCCACTGAAAGCTCAGGCTGATTTTATTTTCGTAGCAGCTTTTTCTTTTCTTTTTTTTTTTTACAAAACATCGTCATCTAAACCATTGTCATTCCTCAATCTCCTGCAGAACATAATTTACTTCATTGCATGGATAGGCTTGTGTGACACACAATGCCTGCCTAGGTATTACTCTACATATGAAATGTATAGAGACGAAATGAAGCCCTGAAGAGAAATGTGTTGAAACTGGCTTTGACTAAAAACACCTACTCCTGGTAGATGCTTTCATTTCAAAGGTTGACCCCGCTGATTCCAACCATTGTTGTTACATGAATGCAATACCCCACCCAGAGATGGATTATCAGATATTAGATAAATTGAAATAGTGTTATTCTACTCAAGTATTTAAATTACAAAGTGTCTATATTAACCATGGCAGAGATTGTCACATGTATTTATTTTTCATTGTTTAAAAAATAATATGCCTACTAACCTCACCTCATTGAGTTCTAAATACTTTTTTTGTTGCCACCATAACTTGCTTGTCAATTTATTTCTTTACCATAAAACCATTACATTTACATAACTACTGTGCCTTCAGAGTGTACAAAATCCTCCCATCTGGATTGGACCCAAAAGCAAATTCCTGTCGGATGATGAGTTAGATGTTTTCTTCTCTTCTTTCTTACCTTCATTTTTGTCTGCTACAATTACATGACATTTACATAATCAATAATACTGATTCCCTCTTTATATCTGCTAAAGGTTAGCATTTCATCTTATGACATTTTGAAAATGCAAATGTAAACCAATTTATTTGCCATTTCCCCCAAGAACATTGATATTGGAAATATTCTTCTTGTCTGCGTACCGATGAATCTTACTGTTTCTAGAATTTGGAACCAATATGTCGTCCTACGATACAGGCTTATAGGCATTTATCTGACAATTTATATACTAACTGGTGCTGAGGAAACTGAACTGGCCCTAGACTCTCGTGTTTTACGTGTGGGTATGTTGACAATACAGCATGAGATACCAACAGTAGCTTCCGGCAACTCATCATCCTCAGTCCATTCATTGATATCAGGGCTGTAAACCTGGATGCATTTCTTGTACTTCTTCTCCACCTCGTTCCACCCTCCCAGGAGATAGACCTTGTTGTTGAGAATAGCCACGCCGGCCGTGCTCACCCCTGTGCGAAGTGGGGCACAGTAGCTCCATTGCCCGTTGTGGGGGCTGTAGCATTCAACTGCAAAGACGTCGACCCTTTCCCCACGACCTCCGAGCTGGCTTCCCCCGAGGACGTAGGCCCGGTCCCCCACCGTGGCAGCGCAGTGCCAGCCCCTGGGCGTGCTCATGCTGCTCTTATCCTGCCAGCTGTCTGTGGAGGGGTCGTAGCTGCACACGGCCCTGGTGTAGGCGTTGTTGATGTATCCTCCGGAAACGAGGATCTTGCCGTCGATGATGGAGCTGGCGTGGCAGCAGCGCGGCACCTCCATCGGAGCTTTCCCCTGCCACTGGTTGGATGAGGGTACGTAGCACTCCACCGAGGCCTGAACGCCCTCCGAGTTGCGACCGCCGATGGCGAACAGGAGGCCGTTGAAGGTGTTGAGGCTGAAATGGGTGCGCTTCTGGATCATGTTGCTCAGATGAATCCAAGTGTTGAAGCGGGGGTCATACCTTAAATAAATAATTGTATACAAAAAGGTAAGGATTTGTGGTCATTAACGACAGAAAAGTCAAGATTACAGATTAGTGATTTTATGAATTGGCTGATAGCGGTTTACTCACCTGCAGAAATTGCTGACGGCATGTTTAGCCTGGTTCCTTGCATCATTCTGGTCCTCACCGCCTGCCACATACAGAAAACCATCCAAGACTGCCACACACTGATTAAAGCTCTTGGCTGGCATTTCTGTCAGCTTATTCCAGACATTATCAGCATCCCTGTAGAGAACTTCCTTGCTCAGAGACTTCTCCGTCAGAGCTGGGCGTCCGCCGACGGTGATCATCACCCTGAGGCCACCGCGCACCTTCGTTCTGCGTGACTGGAGGATATTCTGTTGGTACGGCAACAGGTGGTAATTCATGGCGTCAACCAGGAGACGGTGGCACTCGGGGTCTTGCATCATTCGAGGGGCGTTCTGGACGTGGTTCACCAGGTCTTGGGCAGAAATGGTGCCAAAGCGGATGTGGGTCAGAAGATCCGCCGCGTACCTCAGCCTCTTCTCGTCGAAGTCCAACCACTTCATGGCGATCTGGAAGGCTGTGACCTCGGAGGGCAGCTGCAAGGAATCATCTGACAGGAAATCGCAGATCTGCTCAAAGGTGAGCTTCAGGAACTGCTCCATCTCGGAGAACTCGATGAAGTTCTCCCGCATGAACTTCTGAGCTGCCTTTTTGGTTTCTTTGAGGTCGTAGGTGTCAGCGATGTTGGCCACGTACATGCAGTTCTCCACGCTCAGCTCCTGCATGAGGAAGTCACTGCACATCTTCACCAGGGTGTGGATCTGCAGCAGCATCGCCGCGGCAATAGTGCTGCCGATGCTGTACAGAGACAGCGTCAGCTTCCCGGAGTAGGCGTACGTGATTGCGGTGGCCAGACCCACCGGTGACAGCTCATTCAGGTCGATCTTCTGCAGCGTCGTGTCCTTCTTCAAGATGTTCTGGATGTATTGGCTGCAGGACGCCAAGACAACCTTGTGGACATCGAAGGACTTTGACTTGGTGGAAACGGTAAGATCGCAGAGGAAGCTGTCCTGCCTCATCTTACTCAGACCTTCCAGTAGGTTGGGGGCATACACTGCGTCCGTGACCTCGGTGGAGATGCAGCTGAAGCCGTTGCCCCCATCCAGCAGGGTGTTCAGCCCGTTGATCTTGTTGACGGGGCTGTCTTCCACCATGATGGTCATCTCATTGATCTCTCCTTTGTTCTTCTTGGTTGCCTTGTTCTTCTTGGGAGCCATGGCTGAAGCAGAGTGTCACGGCCCAGGTCTTCTGAAAGCCAAACACACATTGGAAGTTAAGTTTTACTGTTTTAAGGAGTTTATTGTGTGTGTCTCGCAAATGGTCTCTCGACAAAAATACGACGCCTTGATGATAGACAAACAGCTTGGAAATTAGGAATTCATGAATTCAAACTGTCTGTTGTATTGTTAAAGGTGTACTGTCCTGTAGGCTGTGTTCACTACGCTCTGCTAGTGGTCTGACCATTGTCTTGTCAAATTACCATTCACCAAAGCACATTTAACGTAAAGCACTTTAGTCACAATACATTACGATAAAACACATAAAATATTACTTTTTCTTACAGCACATAATCCTTAACAAGTTTGAAAACTGCTTTAGTGCTTGGTGATAGTGAAGTAAGTGCGAGCGTCAACATTCCTCTCTCTGCATCTGTCACAATTTATCAGTACGTGTCCAGGAATAGCAACGGTGGTGGGTCCAGCATGGCGTTCCTTTTATAGACTTTGAGGCCTGAAGAAAGCACCTCATGTTCTCGTATTGTTTAAGTTAAAAAATAAATGAAACCAATATTATTGTCGAGTTTGTTGTCCTATTCCTAGAATAAAACCAATTCGATAGTCTAAATAAAGTGAGATAAATAGGCCCTATAACTCCTTGACTAATTGTCAAATTTGCTTAATCAGGGTTGGTTTTGCAGGACGGGTTTGTTTGCTCACAGTAGGCTATGTAGACTACTAAGTTGTTTATCAAATACATACAGTTTGCTTTGCTTTGAAAGCGCTCATGAGTTATTTTGACAAATGTATATTTGGCCTAACACACAAAGCACGGAAGCAAGGACACCCACTGACTGTCCAAACACTGTCCAATCCAACAATAAAACAACGTGCATGATTTGTAAGTCAGAAGTTACTCACCTGAGGAATTAGGATGAGGCCGATGAGAAAAGCCCTTGCGGCTCTAAATCGTCTGCGGGAGAGAGAGACCGAGGGACACCGTTACTCGATAAGACATAAGGTTAACCCCTCCTCTATGGGAGTGCATGAGAACAAAGTATTGCGCAATAATGAACAGATTACCAGGACCGACCCACCAAGACCCCAACACGCGCGCGCGCACGCACACACGCAGATCCATCCGACACTTCCTATGCCAATTAAAAGATCAAAATACTACAAAGGATATAGGATTATTTCAAGCCCAATTTCCATTTGTATCAAATGATCAACTATGCCTAGGTAATTAGTTAAAGTAGCATAGAATGTCACATTTTGAAATATGCCAGAATGTGTATTGTTGCAGTTTATAAAATAAACATTGAATTTATGGCCCCTAATCTAGAGACATTTGGGCTGAGTGTCTCATTTAATTGCCTTTTCAGAAGAAATTACGTTCTAATCAACCATCGTTGAACAAAACGCCTCACCATTTAAATGGCTCGACTGAGTTGATCCCGTGGAGGTAGCCTATAGAATAATGATCAGGGATGGATTATCATTTCAACGGTGCCGCCCATTATATAGTGTCATCAAAGGGTATCCGTTTCCGCGTGTGTAAATGATTGCACGTGAATAAGAGTGATGGCCAGCTCGGATCTGGTGAAAAAAGTGATACACCTCAAACTACAACTCAAAGACACGTCGAAGATTACTACGGTAGGCTACGTTTGTGCAGGCCTATAATGACACCCACAAACAGTAGGGGGTCCATGTTTGCTTGTGTTGTTACTTTACTTTTTACACATGGCTTTACGAGAGCTGGGCTTATCAGGCACTCATGTCCACACGTTCACAGTTGTTTATTTTAAGTAATGAAACGACCGAGGCCTATTTCGAATGAACGGCTTATAAACGCGGCCATGACATATCAGGTCATGTTTACACATTAAGATAGCGTTTGGTTATTTTCTTCCCAACGCGGCATATTGTGACGCCAATAAAGTTCAAGACATTTAGTTTCGCTCAATGCAACTAGGTTTCTAAAAACAACAAGCTAAATGTTGACAAAACAGTGATTTCAAACGGTGGTTTCTTAATGGTGCGTCTCTGTGGCTTTTCCTTGAAGTACCCATTCCTTGCGCTCAGCTTAGGTTTTACGCAGGGTGCTGACCGAATGCTATAACAGTCGTCCCTGTGTGGCAGGGGGCAGTTTGTGTTGCCTTGGTGCTAAAATTAACTTAACTTCCAGTTGTTCAACTTATGGCTGCTGTCCGTCATCACTGCAAGAGGTCTCTGTTGGTTTGCCATTGGTCACTTGGTTTGGTCAATCATTGCTCATGAAGTAAGGCCCGAGTCTTTCAATGCCCAGACATTACATGGGTTCTTTTAATTCATTGAATGGCCTGTTTGTGTGTAACCCAATGTTTTTTAAACCAAATGGGGGAGCATTTGCATTACCCATTTATAGGCCGTAGTAAAATGAGCAGCCAAGTGGGTGTGTGTGGGGTTACCATAGATAGCTCCTTCTCCAAATGCACAGTCAGCAAGCGTCTCTGTCTAGTGATCCAAATCCAGGATTACCATATTTGGCATGAAGGCCTTAGCCTTATCAAAAATCAGATTCCATTTAACATTGATACATGCACTTTATCAAACACACAAATGGTTTACGATTCTGCTAGATTGTATTTGCAAACTGATAGACATGAAACATAATGCATTTTGTTTATTTTTCTCACAGCTTCTAAAAACCTTGCAGAAGCTTCAGGATCTGGATGTCTCCTTAGATATTCTTTCCGTAAGGCTTTTGTTTTATATATTTGAACATATGTGCCTCGGTTCTCCTGATTCTGACTTTTTAGTAGCTGCTTATATTTGCATTTAAAATCCTGACAGGAAACCGGTATTGGCAAAACGGTAAATTCTTTGCGGAAACATAAGGAGGTCGGAGAAGTTGCTAAATCGCTAGTAAGCTACTGGAAGAAATTAGTTCCTAAGGACTCCATAAGGTGCTGTTTCACATTGCTTTCGCTGTTTTTTTTAATTTAATGCAGTAATTCTATGGGTAATTTTTCTAAATTATATTTGCTTGAACACAGCAATCCAGTAGATTCAGACACTTCACAAACTACCCAATTGAAAGCTGGATTGGAGGAGAAATTCCACACAAGCAGCGGAAAAGAGGACAAAAGTGGAGATGGCTTAAAATCTCAGGGCGAGAGCCAGGAAACGCCAACAGCAACTAAGGGTTCAAAGAAAGTTGACGATAAAAGACCTGCCTCACCACAGGAACATTGTAAGGAGAAGAAAGGAGAAGAAGATCTGCCCGGAAGCTCTGTGAAAAGAGAAACTCCTCAAATTCCACAGGCCAAATGTAGTATATTCAAAAAGGACGATGTAAACAAAAACATAAAACAAAAACATCAAGAAGATGAAAATAATAATAAACATGATGGTCATCATGGCACTGTGCATCGAAGCAAAACCTCTAGCAAGGACTCAAAGTGCAGGCTGACCCCTAAAGAAAAAGCACATAGCATACCAGACATTGAGAAACTCTATGAAGACAAAGACTCAAAGAAAAAACATCCAAATCTGAAATCGACACCGGAGCTGTCTGTTCAACATCCTCTCCCTTCTAGAGCTGAAGCCAAATACTCAAAGACTTTACCTGATTCAGCCAGTGAGAAAGAGGAGGGTACAGAGACGTTGGCAAGCTCTTGGGTAAGCAAAAGTAAGAAGAAGAAAGTTGTTGAAAAGAAGAAGCCGTGTCTAAAAATGATGAAAAAATCGGAAAGTGATGGACATTCAAACATCAGTAGCAAAAAGGCCCAAATAAAAGTAAATAATTCAAGCGGGGCTGATTTAGCGGGATCGGCCATGTCTTTTGAGTCTTACCTGAGCTATGACACCAATACATTGAAAAGGAAGGTGAAAGGGTCTTCCAAACCGCCTCCCAAAAAAATAACAAAGACTCGGGAGAAAGGGGAAGCACCAAAACAACGAGAATCGAAGACCTTCAAGCGGCCTTTGCTCTCGGAAAATGGCATCGGCATGAATAAGGTATACTGCATCTTACTTGTGGACAGTTTGAAGCATATAATTAATGCACATATTGCCATTATAAGTACCACGATTGTCGTGGCCTGGTTCAGGACTAACTAACTTATTTATATTAGGTTAAAGATAATGTCATGGACTTGCTCAACACTCCTTTGCCAGAATTCCTCCCTGAATGTGACAAGTTCTCCATTGTTGACTACTATGAGCCCAAGAGAGGTTAGTTTGTGTGTACATAAGTAGAAATATGGGTGCTGTAGACCATCCTGAAAGCATCTCGTCTTTCAGTTGTAAGAATTGTGTGATGTCCCTGAGGCCTACTGTTCGTACAAGTTCATCTTTTATTTAATGCATTTTTTTTTTTACAGTAGAGAAAGAATCGTGTGATGACACTGAGGAGTCTCACTTCACCGGCCAACGGTTAAACAAGAAAATGCAAGTGTACTCGGGGAACAAGACCACCTTCCTACCGAGCATGATGAGCTTGTATCAACAGTGCATCCGTGCCCTCCAGAACAACATCGACAGTGAGTGAAGCCAACTGTCCTGTATTTAGGCGTTCAATATTGTGAATGTTTATGTTAGAATGTTCTCTCAGTGCTCTACGATACCGGAGGTGTCCCGTTTGAGATCCTGGAGCCGGTATTGGAGAGGTGTACACCAGATCAGCTGCTTCGGATTGAAGAATGCAACCCTGTAAGAATCTGGAGATGTATTTGTTTTAGTTGTTTGTAGACAATTGGAAAAGGGTAATCTCTTTGGAACCTCATTTTCCATTGACTTATCTGTTTAGTCATTGAGTCACTTTAATCCAAAGCCACATAGTCATCTTGCTCAGGTAGCATAGCATTGGGGTTTGAAGCAAGAATACATTTTCTTTGACTCGGGAGGCAAACACCACTAACCGCTAGACTAGCCTGCCCAGAAAGGATGAACAATATTTCCCCCCCTTCATAGAGCTACATCGGAGTGTCCGACCCCTTGTGGGGGGGTCACTGTCAGAGAGACTTCCGAGGATCCAGGCTCCTGGAGTATGAGTCCTGGAAGGAGATGTACCTCCGGCTCTCTCAGGAGAGGGAGAACAAATTCAAAAGACTGGCCAAGACCATCGTCTCTGCTCATTCAAAGAAACCTCAAGGTAGGTTATCTTATTGTACTGGGCTATATGTTCTATTATTTTACTAGGCCAGCAGTACATGTTTGGCCATTCAATATGATCAACTAGCGCTATAATCCCATTTTCCTCCGTTTTTTAGTGATGACTTATCTGTCTTAAGTGAACGTTACGGTGGGTGACTATTCATTTTTTAATTAGGTCTGCTAATTTATTTAGAATCATGCCCTAATTATGTAGGCCATGGGAGGGCATCTAAGTTATAAATTATCTAGCAAAATTGCCTAATTTGGTTCATCCTTTTCAGGAGGTTTAGCCAATGCCTTCGGGGTTAATGCTTCAACTAGTTGGTCTGAATGGGCAGACCCATAAATTCTGTCCTGTGTAGCCTAATATAACCTGACCATCTGTTCGCTGGTCAAGTCTGTAAAAATACAAAACTGAAATACTGTTGGCTGCAGGAACAAGACAACCAAATACCAAAAAAAATTACGTTTTGCACTTGGTTTGTTGAACTCAACGGGAAATGTTTTCACTTTAAAATGAAACATTTCGTTTTACATGCGAGTAAAACCGGTTTGTTTGAATACCCATGCCATACCCTGTTTGCGAGTATGTGTCACGCTGCAAAAATGACCAACTGCTTGTGCCCTTGTTGTGTAGGCCGCCAGGTGAAGATGGCATTTATTCACACCGTTGCTAAGCCGCCGAGGGATGTACGGATTCAGCAGGAGATCTACGGAACAGCTGGTGCCATCCAGCCTAGCGTAGTCCGAGCCAGGTGGGTTCCTGTGGCCATGAGAACTACAACCACACCCTGTTGCCTTGACGATTTTTGCATAAACAAACATGACTTAAATACGGCCTGCATTTCCTCGGGCTAGTGTATATTTGTAGAGGTTCTAGGGTGGCATTGTAAAGAGCCCTGTGGTGACCCTTAACTTGGACCTTGTGGACTACAAGATGAACTGTTGTTTCCTTTCAGTGTCAAGATTCAGGAACACCGAGCGAGACCACTCAGTCTTGAGGCCCCTAAATCTGCCCCTACCAATTCAGGGACAGCAAATTCACAAGACCCTCGTAAAAGAACAAGTAAGACTTAATGGAACGACACTTTGGCTTTAGGGGGATATGGGGAGGAGGGGGAGAATGACAGTTTCGTAATTAAACTCCGTTTTCATTAATTTTCTAGTTTTCATGGTTTGGGTTTTGTTCTCAAAGAGATGGGGGATATTTAAATTAATTATTTGCACTTCAATCAGTTTTATTTTCTCTGCTGATACACTAATGTGGAAAATTACCAACCAGAGTAATGAGTGTATTTTCTGTTATTGCAGGAGTCGCTCCAATGATGGCAAAGTCCTTAAAAGCGTTCAAAAAACAACTAGGACGGAGATGATTGCTCTCACTTAATCAATATTGGCACACACAAGTGTTCACAATGCTGAATAATAATTGCACTATCCATTCATAACTAGAGACACAGTAGCCATAGTATTATCTTGCTTTCTGATAAGCTTTGTAAGAGATTATGTTTTTGTTTCTTTCATAATATTCACTATTAAAAGAGCATCTGAAAGGGCAATCTAAAGCTGTGCTGTATGGTTTTGTCTGTTTTTGTGGTTGTAACTTCTCGGTTATTGGGTATGATTTGGCTCCCTCTAGTGTTCATGGAAAGAAACTGGCGCACATAATATTTATTGATTTACTAGAGTATTAATGAGGCCAACCTTATGTGCTTTGTTTTGAGACAATTGGCTACAGTTCAGTTCTGGGAAGAAAAAAATCTATCTTTTCAAACGAACAATATACGAAAGCACACTAGACTTAATCCATTTAACGTTACTCCGTTTCGGAGGATAAAACGGCAGCATTTGAACATTGACCTCCTAAAAAGCAATGATAATCTGGTTCTAAAAGGTGGTGTGATTTCATTGGTTGTATCGTGCTCTGTGTCTTAGTTTAGATTCCCAAGTTCCCTTGGTTTTAATTGTACAGCACAGAATAGTTCTATCCTGAATTCTGTACCATGATAAAACGGCAGCGTTCAAACTGAGGTTAACTGCACTTAAAACAACCTTTGGGAAAATGGGTAAGAAGTGGGAATTAAAGTGGTAGCCGATTCAAGAACAACAAAGCATGCTTGTTTCATTTTGCGTTCAATTAGGCCCAAAGTGTTTGAACGCATGTCGTTAAGGTTCTAGCTGCAATTCGCTACACTCTACTGCCTTTTCTTAAATTACAGATACTGGGGGAATATAACTTTATCTATTAAATATTACCTCATGAAGACCGGGGTCAATCTATTGCATGAGCAATGGCCCTCCAATTAAGAGTTTTACTAAAAACAATATTCAACATTGATGCATTTAGATAGATGTTTTTGTTATTGTTGGATTTCAAATTATCTATCCACGCAAACGTGTGACAGGCTTTGGGTGACAACAGGCTTTGGGTGACAGCAGGCTGGCTTGGAGAGGAAGTGGAGGGAAGGGGAGGAATAACACCGGGAGAGGGAGGAGCGCTCTGGTAGATGACGTAGGATTGGAATGAGGGAGGGAATGTTCCGGGTCAGAATCTGGACTGGGAGGAAATTAACTCTGGCACTAGGAAAACGAGAAACGCGACCCTCTATTGAAACTAAGATGCGGCTAATATTTTTTGATAAGGGAGATTGAAAGTTGATACATGTGTGTCAGTGGCGGCGTAACGCAGCAAAGACGAACAAAAAGCAGGTGCCTACAAACTAACAAAAAAGTAGGTGAACGACGAGTACTTGCTGCGACCTCGCTGGTAGTGCGATTTATTTACGGTCGGTGAGATTGCGTTTCGATGTTTACCACTTGCCGCTCGAGTTTTAGCTGCAATTGTTTCGAGAAAGCTTAGTTCGTGTGGAATTTACTTTTGAACCACCATCAGCTAGACAAACAATCTGTTGCATCCTTCCTGTTCAACACACGGGCACGACGTTTTCAGAGCAAATCTCCCGTCCATCACCCCGTGATGTTTCACTGTATACCCCTGTGGCGGTGCAACCGTCATGTCGAGACGATCGATAAACGCCACTGTTCCCTGTTGTATGTGCCCGATGAGATTTACCGCTACGGCCGGAGTCTGGAGGAGCTGTTATTGGATGCCAATCAACTCCGAGACTTGCCCAAGGTAAGCAGAAAACTCCTTTCATGATTTAAAACGTTGTCAAAGTAAACATGTATGCGTTCATACATTTGTCACACGGTAACTTAAATTAAATGGGTTGGCAATTGCAGCGATGTCATTATCTGTATCTCGTGAGAACCAGGTGGGAACAATGGACAAGGTCAGCAAGGCACGCGCACTAGCCTGTCAAAGAGTTCCACCTGGTTCCACCTGCCCTCTTGTCCCATATGGTACTCGAGCCATTGAGATAAGCATCTCAATGGCTAGTTATAGTGTCCCTTCTAACTCCATTGGAGGTGGCTGTAACTTAGAGTGACTCTGTCCTGAGAGGAACATCTCAATAGCAAGTCCCCATATGGGACAGCTTGTCACCCTGCTGTGAACGTGAGACAAATAATTCTGACCTTTTGAAACCCTTTCTCTGTCTCTCTCATGCACAATCTTTGGACGTTTTAGCATTCGTGGCATCTGTCCGAGTCACTTCCTACCTGTTTGAGATTACTCAAATTCCGGCCTGATAATGCTGGTGTTTGTTGTGCAGGGACTATGGCATTTGACAGGCCTGTTTTGCCACTGCTGACGACGCTGTATGTACCCAACTTGTGCACGCTGTCAGTAACTGGTTTTTAATTAGAGAGGATCGTTTTGAGTTAGAAGAGGACTGTTTTCAGTTTGTTTGCAAGCTTGGCCTGTGTGTAATTGTGTGGATGCTAGGCTTGTGGTCTATCCTTTCAGCCATACGATGCAGTTGATTCATCGGTCAGTCTTTTACCCATACATTTATATTTCTGTTTTTGCAGGGTTTTTACCCTTCTATGTTGTATGCTGTTGGGTCTTAATGCATTTATAAGCCCTGACCTATTGTCAGAACAGCCTGACTCAACAACCAAACGGGCTTAAAAGCAGAACGCACTTAATTCTGATGGGGCACAACTTGCTCTTGAACCTTGTGTAATTTGATAATGTCCTTTTCTTGTAGGTGAGTGTAGTCACCTACAGCCAAAAGTGGGCACGTTTTACGGTAGTTCCCAGTCAGCTGCAAGAGTGGAATAAGGGAATGCCGGATCAACTCACCTGACCTCGTGAAACACAAGTCATGTTGGGTTAGGGCTTGGGCCAATTGGG
>OMKX01046139.1:2131-15241 GCA_900302425.1 Brosme brosme
CCCCCCATCCCCCGGACTTCGCATCAGCACGGTGTTACTATAGTTACAGACAGGCGAACACACGTTTAGGACCCGGTACCGCTGGCCGAATTAATCAACAAAAGTGGATTCATTCATCGTGTTCAGAGGAAGAGCAGAAAGGCGGGTGGATGCGTCCCTTTTTCTCTCCATTAGTCTACAAAACAGGCCAGTATAGTCTAGGTTTTAATGCCGTAGGTATTATGTTTATGAGAGTCTATTAAGGGGGAGGGGAAGGCACTTTAAATTCAGTGTTGCTCAAAAACAATTAAAACAATTGTGTTTAACAATGTCACGCTCACCTAGACAATGTAGGCTACATTGATGGGGTTTAATATATATATATATATATAAAAGGATAATTCTGACATGAAATGTTTTCTACTTTTAAGAATTGACCACAAGAACATGTGGTACCATCGGGTGAAGACGTGCATGAACGCAGGCACGCAGGCTTTTCATTTGTTGAGAAATGAATGAATCACTACTTTGACCATCCGGTGCGGTGTACTGATGCCACCATGTGGAGATTTCATAACATCATTAACACGTTAGTAACAATTATTTTATCTAGATTTGATACAAATATTTTGAAGGTCTACGCGTCTTAAATCTTTGAACTAAACCCATTTTCTGAATCCTTTATTAACACATAGCCCACCGCGAATGTGATCAACGGTAGGAAAGTTACTGTGTGCGGTCTGTTGGGGTCGGCCTATTACCAATAACTGGCAAGTTTATTTAGCAACTGGATGACTTTGCAAAGTGTGTGAAACACGTGTTTGCTTAGTAATCGTTATGCTATATCATTAAAAACAGGTTTAAGGGGAAACAAGTCCTGACGTCAATCTATGTTGAAATCAATGGATTCAGCATACGTGCTAAACGTGCCAAAGGCGTAACATTCAAATTGCTTCATAGAAAAGTCCTTTGAAAGTTTGGGCTGGGGTGTGGGGGGTTAGGGGGCTCGTCCCCCTCATCGCTGTGTAGACCAAAATGTTACTAGGCAGAGTTTGGGACGTGTTCTGAAGGCTCATTGGTTGAACAAATATGTGGGAGGGGCCTTAGGCCTGGGTATTTAAAGCTTTGTCCCATTGTTTCCAGTGTTTTCCAGCTGGTCTGGTCTGGTTACCGAGATCGAAAAGCACTTTTTAACAGTAACACTTTTGCTTTGTGTGAAAAATGTCGTTTTCTTGCTCACAATCAATGGATGGCAGTTTTCCCCCGTCCCCGGTGGAGGACAGGGTCTCCAAACGGCTGTCAGTGGGCAGTCTACTACAAAAACTGGCAGAACTAAAAGGGACAAATCAGTTGGGAACAGCAGAACACTGCAGAAAGAGTCAGACTGGTAAGGGTTGCAGAAGTGATCTTTTTGTTTTTATCTCCAAATGACAATAAGCAACACATCTAACGGGTTTAATCAGTCTTAAACTGTTACGGTCTGAATGCCGGAAAAAGATTTAACTTAGGCCCATTATTCGTTTTCTTTCCATTTAATTGACAATACATTCAATCTAACCCTTGAACCTTGCTCTTGTTTTAGGATCTGTGCTAGACCTGTCACTTTCAGAGTCAGAAAGCAGCGTCCACTTTGACCCTCTGGAGGTAACACTGTCTGAGGAGATAGTGGCGACAATAGCTCACAGTCTGAGCGACGCTTCTCTCGGAGCTGCTGGCAGCTCAAAGCTGATCCTACCTGACCGTTTGCTACACAGCATTGGACAAGAGCTCGTCCATCTGGCCGCATTTGAGCCCTGTGGCCTACGGGGGGCGCTCATAGACCTGTGTGTCGACAAGGGTGGCCAGGGAGACGTGTGCAGTGTGGACCAAATAGCTGTGGATGCAAGCCTCGTCCCAACGTTTCACATAACCCTAGTGTTGAGGACGGATACCGGGGGATTCTGGCCTAAAGTTCAGAAACTCTTCAAGACCAACACAATTCCACAAAGTGCCAACGCCCGACGTCCTCAAACTCTCAGACTCAGTCCTAGCTTCCGGGCCATCAAAAGGAAGTTGTACTGTTCAGGAGAACTGGTGGTAGAGGTGTGTTGCTGAGCAACGAGGCTCTTGCTGTTACAACGATGGATGTTAAAGTTAAACACCATCAAAAGCACTCTTAAGACATAAATTAAGTTTAAAATGCGCCTTCTATAAGAGAACAGATCTTGTTAAAGCAATGTAGTTATTTTCAATATGCAATAGACGAGAAAAGCTTTTTTTCTGTAAACTCAGCAGTGATTGAAGTTGTTTTCTTCAGCACTGTAGACCAAAACCAAAAAAAAATGCAGGACCAACTGACATGTTTAATGGCAGCTTTTCTAGTTGAATGAATGATATAATGCTGGTCGTTGTGGGTATGGAACTGTTGACTGCTCATCTCTAGACCTTCTGCATGTATTTGATAGTCAAATATGTACTCTCTTTTTGCAGTGACAAAAATAAATTATTTTCCAAAATTGTCTGTGAAATGTGTTCCCCCTCCCAAACTACCCAGCAAATAATAGACAAGTTTTAAAAGACGGTCATACATTAATTCCAACAAACTTTAATACAATTTTAGCGGGATTAATTTAATAAATACAGGTTTGTTTGATGATTCTGAATACTCATAATCCAACAAGCTACAAGCAAACCCACAGAATAACATTAAATTATAGAAGGATTTGTATCTTAATGCAATTGAATCCAGCACTGTTAAAAGTAAATTTATATTTACATAGGTATGAACTATAAAAATTACTATTTTTAGTCAGTGGCTCAGATGCCCCATCTACAAGAAGGCCAGGAGATTCATTTTTTCTTTTTTCATTAAATAAAAAAAAAAGACTTGGGATATAGACAGTGAAATCTTAGCAGCATTGATTTGCCATTCAAATAGACAACATTTTCTTCTCTTCCTTGCCTTCTTTAAATCTTTTCAGTTGGACGCCATCTTGAAGACACTATAGGAAAAAACTCTGAAAAAGGTTGACTCACAGCATGTCCCAGTTCTGCAAGAATTCAACCTGCAGTTGCAAAGGGCTTCCTCTGATGAAATCTGTTGTCCACAATGCTTATGGTAGTTTTCGGATTTTCACGATATTTTTGCTGCAGTCATATACTCCAATTTGTGATGCGCCAACATATTTCTTCTAATTCGATTCAAGTTTCTAATAACCTGAGGAAACAAATGAGAAAAATTAGCAATGTGAATGAGGGAAGCCCTAGGGACAGGATGGAAAGGTGCATCATTAATTAATATGACATGATACCAATCACATTGCCCACATATTTCTAGCAGGTTATTTCACTCCACATTACGCTAGTATACAGAGTATGTGACAAACAAAGGACTCGAACATAATAGCTAAGGATAACAATCAGGGTCTTTGAAGCAACTCACCCTAACGTGTGTCATTGCTTTCTAGCCATGGAGTAGAACCTGTATCTCAGACAACCTGGAGCAGCTGGGAGTTCCCATTCTCTGTGCCCTCTGGTATAAATCAGAGTCTCCAAAGTATCGGGCACGGTACAGTAGGCCTTCCTCTAGAAAAAAAAAAGTATAAATAAAATGGAAACACCCATCGTGGTACAAAAACATATGTCAGTGGGTTGCAATGGTGAAAGATACGCATGTTAAATAAACTCCACGATACGTGAGAGTATACATTCAACTGCTGGAATAGTCTTTATAGTTTGAATTTAAAACTAAATAAAACATTTGTTCAATATGTGATATTTGTGAGATTTGACCCAAAGACAAACAAACAAAACAGTGAGACAGAGTGCTGATGAAGAGAAAAGATGAATCACAAAGATGTTATTCTTACATCTTTTTGATTTAAGTGAAAGAATGTTGCACTGAAAATGCACTAACCCCATGAAAAAACTACAATAAAACATTGAATGAATTCCACAGAAACCAACCAGATTAGGGAAACTTACTCTGCTGCTTCTCCTTCCAACAGTTGTTTCTGAGGTTGGAGATGTAGTCCTCCTCCACACTTTTCTCCACTTGCTTCAGGTTAGTTCCGGAGTACTCTTCGATAAAGCGCTCTCCCACATAGTAAGGCACCTTCAGCGCGGACGTATGCCTCTTTTGAATGTGTCCAGATGCACTGGCGAAACATTGAGACAAAAGAAAATGAGGGCAAAAACAAAATGATAGGGAAAGGATGAATCATCTGCAGGACTTTACGACACAACCTTAAACAAAATGAACTTTTTCCATTTTAAAAGGCTTACGAGCGATAACTAAGGCTGTAGGGGGGCTGGGAGACCATCATTTGGCTGAGAGCAGACACCACGATGAGGATAAGGATGGGCATGAGCTGGATAAACAGGGCCAGGCCTCCCTGTTGAGAGAAAACACACCACTTTGTTTAGAGAGCTTCCCAAAAGATTCACTGCAGTACTACACACCCATGACCGTGGATGTTAGGCGTAGTGCTCTTCTACAGACCGTCTAACGTCCAAGACATATTGTGCTACATCGAAACACACAGGACTTGCCTCTCTTTGTTGCTCTCTCCTTTCCTGTCTGTGTTGATTTGCAAAGTGCATTCTGCCATTTCTGTAAACATGTACATTACCTTAAAGAAAAGAAAGACAGCAGTGAAAGTAAAATCCAACCATATTAAATACATCTACAAGTGTTCAGATAAGGAGGGAAGAACCACGGCAAAAATGTTCTGCATGTTTTTGTTCAGGTGAACACATCGGCCAATCAAGGGTTTGGGTCTTCGTCAGCCGCTGAAAGCTGGTTGGACAGAACGAGGAGCTGCCCACTCCTGACCTCTTTGTCACACCTGACAGCCCTCATTCATCTTCTAATCAGTCGGTAAACATCAGCGATAGTTCAAACAGGCTGCTATACAGCTCGGTCATTCCTGCTTTCACCATACGTCAAACTGACTTGTGGAAGTGAGTAGATGATGCCCAAAGACCGTGGTTTTCCACTGTATTAATCATTGTAGATTTAGTTGCCAATTGTGAGCATGCAGAATATTTTAAAACTATTTTAAAGTCACTTCTTCTTGTGTCACTATTAAATTTGTTAGAAAAAATGAAATAGCCCAGTAACATCAATTTTAAAAGGTGCTGTAGGTAAATTTGGGGGCCACTGTTTGAATGTCATGTGTTAAAAATGGTACAGCCATCTGTCAGCTATTGAAAGTTATGGCAATGCACTGTGAGAATATCTGTCTTGAGTTGAAAAGGCCTGTCTCTGTATATGAGCCAATCAATGTTAGACTGCCCTCGGCTAATTTCTATGGTGGCCCTGAGAGCTCAACACACTGCCACTCAAGACAACCCATGCAAATAGACAACATACATGCAAACTAACATGTCTTCATCAAGTGGACAACAACGCACTGTAACTTAAGAAAACACATCAAAATAGACAAAACACAAGTCAATTATGAAAACATTTTCATCAATTGGAAAACACATGCGCCGCATTAAGAAAACAGGCTGTAAAAATCTGACAACACAACACAATCAAGACAATACAGAAACCTGCTGCAACTACACCAAACGACAACAGAAGTGTTTCCAGAGTACACTTAAAAGTGATGAACACGTATGGATACTGTAATAATATCTGAATCATACGACCAGAATGTTAAAACAAACCAAAAAACACATTTTATTTTATTTCCAACACCACAGACAGATTGTCGACTTCATTAACGTCATGACTCACAAACGTTTGCAGCAACAACAAACATGTCCGACGTGTTTATCACTTTTAAGTGTCCCCCTGGAAACCCTTCCGTTGTCATTTGGTGTAATTGCAGCGCATTTCTGCAATGTGATGTCCTAATTTGCTTTGCTTTTGACATTTTGCATTTGTTGCATAGGTTGAGCTCTAAGGGCCACCATACATTTATTTACTTTCATTACTGACAGGGCATCTCCTCCGTGATTCGTTCTGGGAATCCTTCTTGCCAGTCAATCACATGTAGGTGAAATGCAACACTTCTCAATGGCGGATAAACGAAAGGAGGACGGGGGCAGGGAAAGAGGGGACTTTTTTGGTTGTTTAGTTTCAAAAACTTGCTCTATTCCGCTTTCTCTCTCTCTTTACATCTCTGGAATCTTACCTACATTCCTTTGTTACAGCCAATAAGCAACAAAGTGGTGAAATCAATGTTGGGTTTGGCAGCTTTCTCCGGGTTTGCTGGTGAATTGTAAACAGTACTGACTGGATTCTCTGCTCTGCCAATAATGCCATCACCAGTTAGGGACTGCTATCGCAATAAGTCTACATTCTCTGTCAACATAGAAGTGGAGGCAACCTATGGACAGTCGGTTTTATGTTGGTACTGGCAGGGACCAAAACATTATTTGCGTCAATGGGGACCACCTCAACAGTAAGTAGAAAACAGTCCTTACTGGATGGGAATCCACCCCCAAAGAACATGTTGAAGAGGTCCTCTGGAGAGATGTCCGCCTCGAAGTCGTGGCGCTGGTGCTGCCTCTGTCTGGTGGGGTGTGACCGCTCCTCTCCGTACTGATCATACTGCTGCCGTTTCTCGGGGTTACTGAGCACAGCGTAGGCGTTCCCGATAGCTGGTAACACAGAAACAGGATCATGAGCACATGGCGATATGAATAATACATGACATTTGGTTAGACTCTGTTATCCAAAAGATGGAAGCCATGATAACAACATGAATGCGCATATTCTTAGCATGGGGGAAGTCCCAGTGAGACTTGAACCCCTCGAGGACGAATCGTATTTCTGCACTGAAATGCAGCCGTAGGTACGACGGGGATCTGAGTCAGTGATTGCATTTGTTTCTGTGATGGTGTTTCATACGCCAAAAGTCACAATAACTCTCTAATTTAGTGACTGGTGATCTTCATATTGCAAAAACAATGTGTTGCAAAAGCAGCAGTCCAAAAACAGTCCATCATAATTTCACTTGAAAACATTTTGGAAGGGTGCCACTGCGAGTTACCCACGGCGTACCTACGTTGACTATTCGACACAGAGGTATAATTTGCTCCTAACCCCGTCAGTGTTACTCTTGGATCAGCCTACTGACAGTGGTCAATCATAGTTAATCAATGAACTATGCATGCTATGATATAGGGAAAGCTATTCACCTTTGAATGCCTCCGTGGCTCCTGGTGCGTGGTTTTTATCTGGATGGAATTTCAGAGCCAGCTTCCTGTACGCTTTCTTAAGATCCTCCTCCACTGCATCCTTTTCAACAGCAAGGATTTGGTAGTAATCTTTACAACTCTTGATCCTTAAAGCGCACAATTATCATAACAAGAGCAAAAGAACAAGAGCATGTTATGGAAACAGACATGATAACAGAAATACATAACATAACTAACAAACACAACAGGACATGTAGGAAATATAACACAACTTAAGTTATTGGAAATGTGAACTGGTCCTAGATACAGCTACCTGCCGGGGAACCTCAGCCACATCATTAAAAATGCATTAATGAATGAGCCTGGTTAACACAAGCTCACTTTTTGACCGCGTCAAGCTGATCTGCAGTATACGGTTTGGATGTCTCTGCGGCCCCCTCTCCTGACACATTCGCTTCGTCTGCTTTGCTGCGATGTTTCATTCTGGGTCCATCTCCGTTCATAGCACTGTCATTACCGTCTGGAGGCTTTCCATTCTGTGATAAAGACTCTAATAGATCTATTAAAGAAAGGAGATCATTCAAATACCGGTAGTAAGCAACACAGTTTGAGTTCAAGCAGCTTGCAGCTTACGACTAGCAACTTAGCAGCTAACTACATTGCTAGGAAAGTGTTGGCCAAACTGCAAACATAAACATGGCAATCGGGCCTAGGTTCTATCATCAGTCTGGATTAATCAACAATAAGAGGAAGAAAACACTGGCCGACACAAAGAACTACATATACCACTTTCATCTACGAACAGCTTGTGCTGATTCGAGATGCTAACATTAGCTGACTGGATTTGGAAGTGTTGGCCCTCCGACTGAAACAAGAAACGCAGCGGAGGCAGGCATTGATTCGACATACTTTTTGCCTGCTCTGTTGGAAACAAACGTTGTGCCTTTTCCAAAAAACGCCTGGCCTTCTCCGCTTGGTGGTTGCTTAGCGCATTTCGAGCGATATTTATGCACCGCTCGGCTTCGTCCTTGTTCGAGTCCATCGCGACACAGCGGAACTGTTTACTTGCCCCGGGACGCGTGAAGCTGACGCACAGAATGGTCGGACACGTCATATCTAAGCGTTTCTGAAGGCTAACTTATTTGCAGGAAACCGTGGTAGCAACCACACCCTCTTTGGGAGGGAAACACTTTTGTTCCCAATTTAACCATATTCTCAACAGACTTCGGTGAGACTGTGATTCCTTGTCACCTCAAATTTAATAATATGGCATTGACAGTCCCATGCATGAAGCCAGTCGTGGCTGTTAAACGTCAGCTCCAGGGTTTACTTGCGAAGTCCTATTTTAGCATATCAATTGTTGACAGTGCTAAAGTCAAACCGCCAAAGAAAATACGGAGAAAGAAACAAATTATGAAAGCTTTCGATGAAAGAATGTCCTGGGAAGACAGACTGGCTGATGCTGTAACACCTCTATGGAGAATCAGTTATGATGAACAACTTCACATCAAACAGCAACACCAGGAAAATATACTGTCACAATTCTCTTCCCAGCTTTCCCATTTAATCGCAGCTCAGCAATCATCGGTGGTCAACGATACGTTGGGCTTCTCTGTTCAGCCTATAATGCCATCACCAGTTAGGGACTGCTATCGCAATAAGTCTACATTCTCTGTCAACAAAGGAGTGGATGGCAACCCCAAAACAGTCGGGTTTTATGTTGGTACTGGCAGGGACCGAAACATTATATGCGTCAATGGGGACCACCTTCTGAACATGCCTGAAAAGCACAAAGAAGTGGCCAGATGCTACCAACAATTCATTCGTCAGTCTCCCTTGGATTCATGCCTTCTGTTCCATAAAGGAGGTCACTGGAGAGAGGTCACGGTCAGGACCAATGCAAAGGGCCATACTATGGTTATTGTCTATTTTCACCCACAAACACTTGTTGCTGAGGAGATAGCAATTCACAAACAAGCCCTGGTGGATTACTTCACGAAGGGCCCGGGAGCCATCTGTGAGCTTTACTCACTGTTCTTCCAAGAGAGTTCCATGACCCGCTGTGGTCACGAAGAATCCCCATACCAGCTCCTCTACGGCCAGCCTCATATACACGAAGAGGTGAGTTCTGATCACACACACAGGAACTCGTTCCACCACATACTCTAAACCAGAGAGTACTTTGTAAAAGTATGTAAAGAAATTATGTATTTGTCTTATACCACTGCCACATTCCCCTGCCTCAATAGAATGAAGCAAAAATATATACTGTATAATCAATATTTGCTCAGTCATTTCGTAGCTGGAGGCAGTATAGTTGGTAGTTAGGGTGTTGACTTCTAGCCCAAGGGTTCTGAGTTTGAACACCAATTTGTCCACAGTCTACCTGTTGGCACCCTTGACAAATACTGTATGCCTTGACCCTGCCTTCTGAATAATGACGTATCATTATTTAGTATCTAATATAAATACAACTGTAAATACCTTTGGATATTGAATCTGCACTCTTGAGTGGCTTGAGTTGTGCACAGTTACATAGTGCCGGTTTAAAGCATCAACTAAACGACTAAATAGTAATGAATAGCAGTTGGTTTGCGTGCTGAGTTTTGTGTCATATTCCTGCTCCTTTGTCTTAAGTGTGATGTCATTCACAGCTGCTGGGCTTCAAGTTCCGCATCTCCCCGGACGCCTTCTTCCAGGTAAACATGGCTGCGGCCGAAGTGCTCTTCACCGTGGCCCGGGACCTGTGCTTCCCGGAGGGGGCGGCAGATAGGGTGGGTGGTACCCTTCTGGACGTGTGCTGCGGCACGGGCGCCATCGGCATTACCCTGTCTCCCGCGGTGAGGCGGGTCATCGGCGTGGAGCTGATCCAACAGGCGGTGGAGGATGCCAGACACAATGCCGCGCTCAACGGCGTGCTCAACTGCCGGTTTCTTGCCGGCAAAGCGGAGGTGATCCTTCCTGGGATCGTTCCCCAGCTGAGCAGTTCCGAAGAAGGAGGAGGCGGTGGTGGCGTTGCGGCCATGGTGAACCCCGCCCGAGCCGGGCTTCACTACCGCGTGGTCCGGGCGTTGCGAAACGAACCCGCCGTTCGCAGACTGGTGTACGTTTCCTGTAAACCAGACGGAGAGGCCATGAGGAACTTCATTGAACTGTGCTGCCCTCCTGACCCACAGAAGAAACTCATGGGGGAGGCCTTTTCCCCGAGAGTGGCCGTGCCAATCGATATGTTCCCACACACGCAGCATTGTGAACTGGTGCTGCTTTTTGAGAGATAGGTTTGAAACTGAATAACTTTATACTTATTTATGATTTTTAAATCCTGCTATAATAGGCTTTTTTTTTTTATGGAGAAATGATCATACATATTTGCATAACCAGCTACTGCATTCATTCAAGTCAGGGATGTGTTCTTCTATCCAATAAGATTGACCAATCCACTTGTCCACTGCTGTAATGCTGTACTCATACACTAGGTGGTAGTGTTTTGGCTACCACGGTCCGTAAATGTTATGTCACATTGTCAAAAAGTAATTGTTGCACAATAGATTATGGTCACACTTCAGTTTACTCGAGTTCATGTGCTGAATATTAAAGTAGGTCAACCCAAAAGATGTATCACCGTGCATGTGAAGTCATTTATTGCAACAGAGATTTACAGTTTTCTTTAGAGTGAAGTAATGCAGTGATGCTGTCCGTCTCCTCATTGAGAGTTCAGTCACCCCCAATGGGATGAGCAATGTGTTATTGGCACTTTGTTGTACAATAAACTATATGATATGAATTAAAAAAAAATAGATTGGGATGTGTGTGCATGACACAAAACTCTGGTGGCTTATAGTCATCAGATCATAGATAAGGGACAGGGGGCAGCGTGGTTGTAACTTCGCACTTCAGCCATCACGTTGGTTCAAAATTATTGGAAAATAATGTATGCTTCAATAATGCAATGACCCAACCATCACTTATACCCGTTAACTCACTATATCTCCGACCCACATGTTTTGCGATGATGCTCTTACTGATATTAGGCCTATTGTCCTATGTTGGATTGCACTGCTCTCGCTCTGTTTCTGCTTGTTAACCCTCCATATTAGCCCTGCTGAGCATGCATTTCAAGTCACTATTTACTGTCATTGCACAATCATTTTGGCACTGGGATTATGTATCCACTTCATTGAAAATCTCCATTTGTATGCTACAGGATCTTGTATTTAAATAGTTTATTATGTTAGCTTTATGTGTTGTGTAGGAAGGCCTAATTTATATAGTCCATTTTGTATTGTGTGTTTTGCTAATTGTTATTGTGTAGATTCAATTGTGTGTATTGAGCTACAGGTTGTCTACAGTTTGCGATTAAGAATATATCGAACTATCCTATCTATCTATATCTATCCATCTGTTTTTCTTAGACCAAAAGGATTTTGTGGGATATTTTTTCTCTATTTAGTTACACTCATAATAGCCTACGGTTCAACATAAGTGATGAATTCAGTGAAAAAGTCACTCGGTGTTTCAAATGTTTCGATATATATATCAGGTGACAATACCAGCACCTATATATGCCATGTCATTCTGAAAACAGGAAATCGAATAGATTACATCATAAACGCAAATTGTACTCGTGTTACCCGGTGCTGACATAGGCCTACAATATACCACACAGCCACGGACAATGACCTAGTTAGGTCTAGTCTGGTGACATCTCACCATTGGGCCTCGAAGCCAAACCCTCCTGTCGTGGCTGTTTCGTAACCATGTGTTGAAACAAGCTGTGCGATAATGAAATCTTATCATCACTTTATCAAAATACAGAATCTGAATTCCGTCCGTACAAGAACATCAGATAAACGGACAACCAATGGGGCACTGGGGGGCATCAATTTCCGCTTGTCCCGCCCACTCCCGTTGTCTGCAGCTAGGGGTACTTGTACGCCGTCGAAGAATGAATCAGAACCTTAGGTAACCAGACAACGATGAACATCACCCGCATCTTATAGTTGACGTTATTACCAATACGGTTCGCTCAGCTTGGTTCAGCGTCGACTTCACTTCAACGATAAACTCCTGTCGCATCTACATCCTTTAAAACGGTGAGTAAAAGTGAAGATGTATTCGTTCGCTGTTGTGGAGCGCTGGACAAAAATACCAGAAACGAATGCGTAGTTAACGATCGGATGCATGGAGCCACTGTCAGAAAATGTGAAGAACCCTGGCTGAAGTTCGTCATGCCGAATTGGATTGATCTGTTTTGATCCAGCTCTTTAGCCGGTGATTGAATGTGTCACTGATACTGTACCAATATTTATTTTCATTTCAGCACCGCTGTTTAAAAATGACTGAAACGGATACCAGCAACCATAACGCCAGCAAGCAACAGAACGGGGATGCGGCGTCGGAACTATCGACCGTAGAAGATGTATTTGATGACACATATCGGGAAAAAGAGGGTCCTAAACCGCCAAAGAGATACGTTTGGAGAAACATCATATTGATGTTGCTTTTACACTCCGGAGCGCTATATGGACTGATGCTCGTCCCTTCCGCATCCGTTTTAACCCTTGCATGGAGTAAGTATTAACAGTAGCCTACACATTAAAGCCTATGCAGGCGTTTTTCTCTGTTTGTATCTCTTCAAGTCACTCCCTACATTTCAGAAACGGAACACAGTGTGCTGGCAGCGGGAGGTACAGTCACGAGGGCCTATCCACCGTCCCGTGTTCATTAATGAACTATCCTGGTGGTTTTAAAATGGTTCATTATTTTTGTTAGCACTGTTCTTCGTAAATGTTGGCCTTTTAAAAACTCATTTCCCCGTGGCGCTCAAAGTGACGGCGGGGTCGAGCGACGTCACACATGTTGTTATGTACTTTTTCCTGAAACTCTGCTGACTCAAACTTCAGACTTCAGGGCAGTAAACACGCAGTTTACCGCGGAATTAGTATTTATTCTCAATAATTAGACAACAGAGCCATGCTTTGAATTACTGAACCCTTG
>OMKX01046746.1:2310-22406 GCA_900302425.1 Brosme brosme
CTCGGTGCGCAAGAAGTTCTTCAGAGAAGCTCTGCTGCAGATCATCATCCCCTACATGCTGAAACATCTGTCTCCCTCCTGCTCCCCCGTGAGTAACAGCCTTTCTCGTCCTGTTATTGCAATGTTAGCTTGACTCTCGACCACTAACTTGTTGTTTGAATCGTGTTTACGTCTGCAGGAGCTTCCTAAATTCAAGGAGCTCATCTTTGAGGACTTCTCTCGCTTCCTATTGGTGGAGAACGTCTTCGAGGAGGTGGTGCTGCACTCTGTCACCAAGGACATCATGATGGGTGAGCACACATGCACGACACATACACACGCACACACGCACACACACACATACTCAAACAGGTACGCAAACACAAGCACACATGCACACACGTACACAAACGAGACACACACAAAGGCAATCTCTACACTTGCATATACTACACTTAATGATGGAATAATTTCCTGTTGGCGTACATATCCCCACATCCCCATATTCCCCACCAAAAGACCACATTGCATCAATAAAATCCAAATGGACCGACATTCATTCAGATTTAATTTGCCGTTTCCTCAATTATTCTCTTTTCGGCGGGCGGGACTTTCCTTTGGTGGTCCGTAGTTTGGCATTTCATTTTGGCAGCTGGCAAGTCATTTATACGTAGGAATAACCCTTGTTTCCATTCCATCAACCCAGTCACTAACCCTCTTCTCCTCCCGTTCGCTCCCCTCTCTCCCCTCCTCCCCTTCTCTCCCCCCCAGCGGTGAAGGAGGCAGCGGTCCAGAGGCGCCACAACCTGTACCGGGACAGCATAGTGCTGACCAACAGCGACCCCAACCTCCACCTGCTGGGGGAGTCGCCCTCGGTGGACTGGGCCAGCAAGTTCCCCTCGGACGACCCGGACGGGGAGGGCGGAGCCCAGGACGAGGGCATCAGGGGCGGGCTGGCCTCGGCGAAGAGGCGCCGCCAGGTGGTGTCCATGATACAGCTGGACGGGGTTCCCCTGGCGTACGAGTCCTGCATGGAGGTGCCCGGCGTGGAGCAGATCCCGGAGGAGGAAGGCGAAGACCACGCCATGCGGTGCAATTTGGGGATGGAGGAGGAAGACGAGGAGGAAGCCAGGATGCCCCAGTCACCCAAGTCCCCCGACAGCGTGCACGACATTCGGGGGCTGATCAACCCTGTGGTGGAGGTGGAGCACCAGGAGGCGGAGGCGGGGGAGACCAACAGGGCGGAGCCGGCGTCGGGCACCGTCCTGATGGAGGACGGGTCGGTGGAGGAGGTGAAGATGGTGAGCACCCTGGTGGAGGGGGGTGAGCAGCGAAGGACCTCGCCGCAGGACATGATGAAGAGGATCTTGGGAAACAACAGGAAACAGGAGGTGACCGACATCGAGCAGGCCATACAGGAAATAGAAATCGCCGTGCAGGAAGGCGGAAAGGAATTAGATGCCGATTCGGCGCAAACTTCGTGGAAGACCAACGTGGGTTCAGTAGAGGTTGAGCCCCAGCCAATCAGAAACGGTCTGAAAGGAGAGGACGGAAACGCCGAAAAGGTGGAAAACTTTGGGGAGAAGGTAGCTGTGCAAATCTCCGATGTTGTTTGTGAGATTTAAGAAATTCATTATTTACCTTTAATCAAAAAAGGTTAATAATAAGCAAGGACTTTAATTTGCATATATCTTCAGTCTTATCTTTCGAAAGTATGCGTGACTACATTTCTAAGTTTTGAAATCTTACAAACGTATGTCTTATTTATAACACTAAATGCTTCACTTAGAATTCAATAACATCTGATGTGGTATCTACTGTTAGAAACTTTAAATACTTAGCATTTCAGAAACCTTTTAAGTTTCCTTTTTAAAAGTACTTTCAACGACAGTACAGGGATTTAATATATATACTGCCACACGATTGGCTGATTAGTTAGCAGTGTTAACAAGCAGGTGTACAGGTGTGCCTAATTAAGTGGCAAATGAGTGTATCTACATCCTGTGTGGACAGCTTACATGGTGAGACATGTTCCAAAAAGGCCTTTTAATGGCTTCTAACAAAGCAGTCCTACAGGGATTTCTTACTATTAGATTTTAAATACATTTTTAAAGCGGTTTCTTTCGTCCTATTCCAAGGGTGTATGATGTATATTTTACTCAACGTATGGCTTGCTCTTGATTTCAGTTCCCCCTAGCCCTGATTTTAAGTTGCCTCCTGTGCAAGTATCGACACATTGTTGATATGATTGTGTTCGGATTGTATTGATATGACTGCATAGTGCTTTATATGGACTGTGTGTGGTTAGGGTACAGAGATGTGTTTGACTAAACGTTACTTAGTCAAGGATACAGGATGCAGTGAAAAGGGGGCATTTAAGGGTAGAGTTTAGATTAATCTTCAAGCTAGGACAGGGGGCCAAGGTTAATCTAGTTTTGTAAAATGAATTACTAGCGAAGCACATGCAATGTTTTGTTAAGTGGAAATATATGGCAAGCACATTTTCACACTCAATAATTGACCCAGTATTTGTGACTAATTACTGGTAAATTACTAATAAATTGCTTTATTAAATGTCAAAGATGAACTTGGAAGGCGCTTTCGGATAGAAGTGTCGGATAAATAACTAAAGGAATAAGAAGATTGTTGTCCCCGAGGTCAACCAACAGGGGGCGCTGGATCTATTAGTTTTAGCTCTCCATTTTGTCCGTCATTTACTACTGGCTTCTCTTGTTTTGAGATGGGTTTAACATAATCATGCCGTAATAGCGTTACTTGCAGGGGACATTTTACATTTCCATCCATTTTGTCCCCATAAGAGACCTCTCTTTGTGTGGAAGACATACACTTTTTAAGATCTTTCTACTGGCCTTGTTAAGTCTATGCAGTAAACTGGGTGTAAATGGTTTTGTAATACACTGTTGATTCATTCATCACAGCTTAGACACAGGTTTCGATTCCCTCAAACAACTTCCCTCTCTAACTTAAGTTGAAAGTCTGGACATTCCTTCCTGAAAACTCAGTGGAAACTATACTTTCTGATTATGAACTTGCTTAAATAGCTAATGACTTGTTAACTTGTTTATTTATTATATAAATTATACAGTGGAGGTCTCACTTCTGTCCACATCACTTCTCTTTGCCCTCATCGTTGTTTTCGATCGTATTCGTTGTACATGTATGAATGAATTGCATTACATAATTATGTATTAATGGAATAAACATACAGATTACATCAACTGTACTGCCTTCCTTTAATCAAGTTACAGCACGGTATCGTATGGTGTCACGAAAATGTTCCTGAATTTACATATTCACATTTAACAAAGTATCTACTTTTCTGCATTCGTTGGCACTAAGTCAATAAAGACTCCCCAAACGTGGGACTATATCTTCATACGATACGACACAGTACAGCTGAACCATGTTGGTTACTACCCGGAGTGCAGAGACCAACTTTCAATAAAATGTATAAAATGTAACTTTTTAAATGTATACATTTAAAGTTTATTTTCTGAAAACAATCCTTATAATCTGTATTTTAAGGTAACCTAACAGCATCCTCACAGTTACGGTGAAGTTTCTTCCCAAATAAGATTGTGAAAGTGAAATATGAAATAAGGCATTAAGAATTCTGTTTTATTTTAAAAAGCATTTAAAACACTGATAGCCCATCTGTAGTATCATTAAAACAAACATCTTACATTCACGCACAAACTTTGTTTCATGGAAATCTAGGAGGTACAAGGTAGGCTATCCCCTCATACATGTTCCCAGGACAGGGTTAACTGGACAGACTGACAGGACAAAGGTTACAACCAGAGGGCATTGCTGCTGACCCAGTCTAAAGTGATCCATTGCTGCTTCAGAATGGTCCAGTCCTCAGTTTGTGCACAGAAAACAAACATACAAAATGTAGTTCTGTGTATGCATAGATATTGCCATGTTAGTAAAATACGTTTTTTAAAATGATTAAGTGTTTGAGGAAAAGTAAAAGGCCTATCGTTGTACACAACAGAATTGTATTAAGATTAAAACAATTAGTAACAGATTTTCAGAGAAATTCACAACCATAAATGGCAACGTGTTTCCCTTTTCTATTGTTTCATATTTCTGAACAACAAAATACTTGACACACCAACCTACAGAAAACTTTTCAGCTCAGTGGTAAAATCCAGGGTGAATCCAGGAATTAGTCCAAGCAACACCGCAATAGTTCCAACTGTGGATCTGTCCGATTAAATGTTAGCCCAGGAATTAGCCCAGGTAGTTCAGGCGGTTGTGATCTGTCCGATTAAAGGGTAGGCCAGGAAGTAGCCCAGGCCGGCACCCAACAGGACACCCAGAAAGATCCAGACATTGTAGGACATGACACATAGCATTAGCATATAGCCCAGGGCCACCTGGAAAACATGGAGACCTGTCTGGACACTGTGTAGCATCCACCTGTAGAAGAAGATTGAAAATTGAATACACAATTGATAGCCTGATATTTACCATATACCCCTACTAGCTCTTTAATGAGATGGCTCTATTCACTGTCTAACCCCTACCTGCTCCTTAATGCCGAGTTTATGTATTCAATGGCTAACCCTTATCTGCTCCTTAATGCCTAGTCTCTGTATTCACTGTCTAACCCCTACCTGCTCCTTAACAACCTGTCTCTGCCATTTTATTTTTAAAGTGATGACATGACATGTTCTCGCTTTTTCCAGGACACTTGATCAATTTGGGCATTTTCCATTTGTTTTCCATGACTGAAAAACAACTTCAGGTTTTCCAGGACACGTGGGAACCCTGTCCTGTCTAACCCCTACCTTCTCCTTAATGACCTATCTCAATATACACACTGTCTAACCCCTACCTTCTCCTTAATGACCCATCACTGTATTCAATGTCTAACCCTCTACTTGCTCCTTAATGTCCTGTATTACCTGTCTAACCTACCTGTTCCTTAATGTCCTGTATTCACTGTCCAACCCCTACCTGCTCCTTAATGTCCTGTATTCACTGTCTAACCCCTACCTGCTCCTTAATGTCCAGTCTCCGTATTCACTGTCTAAGCCCCTACCTACTCCTTGATGTCCTGTATCCACTGTCTTACCGCTATCCCCTAAAAACCCAGTATATCTCTGATCCCTACCCGTTAGCGAGGATGGGCGTGTTTACAGGGGGCTGTATGGGGGCCAGGGAGGACTGGGAGCAGCCCGGGGCCAGCACGGACATGAACTCCCCGGGGCTCCCCTCGCAGGGCGGGGACGAGTCCCGCCTGAGGCACCTCGGGGGGTTGGAGAAGGGGCTCCCTAACCAAATCCTCCACATCTTCAGGAACTCAAAGAAGACGGTCAACAGGCACACCACCAGCACCGACAACACCATCCCTAAACACACAGACATTTTAAAAGGTACAACATGCAAAAAGAAGTGATGTAATGTGCTATAAAACACAAACATGTCATGAAGATGCTAACTCTAGGGCTTCAGGGATGTACCGTATTTTCCGCACTATAAGGCGCACTTAAAAGCCTTTAATTTTCTCAAAAAACGACAGTGCGCCTTATAATGCGGAGCGCCTTATATATGGATTAATTCTGGTTCTTATGGCTACCGTAGAGTCAGGAGCGTCGCGGAGTAATACATACTGCACGTGCTTTACCATGACATTACATTGTGTGTGTATAAAGACCCCAACATGGCACCTGTCAGCAGACACGCTTACGACGCGGACTTCAAACTCAAGGCTATCAGTCACGCAGTAGAACATGGGAATAGAGCAGCTGCGAGAGAATTCAACATTAATGAATCAATGGTACGGAAGTGGAGGAAGCAAGAAGATGACTTGCGTCAAGTAAAGAAGACCACATGCAGTTTCCGAGGGAACAAAGCGAGATGGCCACAGTTAGAGGACAAAATTGAACAGTGGGTTATTGAACAGAGAGCAGCAAATAAAGTTTGACTGACTGACTTATCTGATTTAGCTGACTGTTTTGGTTCGCTTAATGCGCCTTTTGCGCTTAATGCGCCTTATAGTCCGGTGCGCCTTATAGTCCGGTGCGCCTTATATATGAAAAAAGTTCGAAAATAGACAATTCATTGACAGTGCGCCTTATAATCCAGTGCGCCCTATAGTGCGGAAAATACGGTAGGTTAATTTCTCCGACTCTGCAGCATCGTAGAAAACTTGCATGCAACATTTGTTTGATATATTGTAGTCTTAAGTACAGGCTGGTTTGCTGCAAACAAATACACAAAACCAAACATGATAACGATAGATGCCTGCGAAGTGTGTTTACACAAGACTGATATGAAGCATCTCTTCTACATGTCTTGGTGATTTTATTTTATGTACGTGTGGGAGAAGGTTAGTCTAGTAGTGTGTTAAGAGTGTCTGTTTATTTAAATGGTAAATAGTATATTAGTACAGAAAGATAGATAGATACAGAAAGATAGCTTCACCTGCTTGTAAGCCATTATTACATGATCCCCTGGGACAGGTTCAAACAGGATCATAGTGACATGAACAACTTTAATAATCACTCACTGCTTTGCAGCAAGTGACAGCAGGGACCACAACGTCGACAACTTGTTCACCTCTGTATAGCCTGGCCCTAGCCATACGGGCATCCCAGATGACCGTCACCATAGACTATGTTTAAGGAATTGTAAGTGCACCAGTCATAGTCTGTTTCTTCGAGTGACCACATGCTCCACTTATACAGCACATAGTCACGTGTGTTGTCACAGTCATGCATGACGCCACAATGAGCTTTGTGCTGACACAAATGCACAAAAAACATGATTGTTAAACACTTCATATTTAATTTCACACATAACAGCAGACCACATGGAATCTCAATCTTCTGCAGTTGCAAATGTCTCACTTTTATTCACTATGTAGTATTTACTCGTTTAGTAGACAGACACTTTAATCCGAAGAGTCAGAAAGAGAGAGCAGTGGATTCAGGTACAGTTCATGAAAAGTTGGGGGTCTGTAGACATCTTGCTTTAGGACGCCTACAGGTTAGGGGTGCACACCCGCCTAGCTAAGCCCCTGCACCTCCACCCCTGCTCATTATTTTAAGCTAATGATGTTGTTGACATGCCTCAGCGTTGAGGCTCAACCCGGTGGATGAGCTCTGAATGAACAAGCTTATTAGCAGAGTCACCCTGGACCTTAAAGGCCCTCAGGTACCACGGCTTTGTTATCCAGAACGAAGCCTTGGTTACCAAAGTTAATTATCTAGAAATAAGCCTTGGTTACCAAACATTAGTTATCTAGAAAGAAGCCTTGGTTAGCATGGTTAGAGTACTATGGTTAACTACATTTTAGTCCCACAAATCAGTCTTTGGATTAATATCTAAAGCCTGATGCCAGAGGAGCACAAATGTAGGTGAACTGGATGGTCTGTAAGTGCGTCATTGGCGAACACAAACTCGGCCAGCGCTAGTAAACTGTAAAATAGTGTCTGTAAAGGTTTCAAATCCATGTAGACTAGCCACTGTAGAAATACGCTTATTCAAACCCCCTTCTAGAAGCTTCATCCACTCGCGCAACTAGTTTTCTTGGGTAGTATATCAATGAGACGAAAAGGAAACATGCGTCACTCCGCCCCTTGCAGTTCCTGGTTTCCAGCCCAGGCTCTGTCTCTCCCCCCAGAGGTTCTGCTATAACAAAGTAGGGCCACTGGATCCCAGATTACCTTAGTTACAACGCTTTGTTATCCAGAACAGAACCGTGGTAACTATTAACCACAGTAACCACGGTACCTTTGTTTGGCACCGTGGATGGGAACAGCAGCACATACCTGGGGGTCCCTGTACGGCCCAGAAGTCAAACAGGAGCGTGACGCTGCTGGACGCCTCAAATGTCATCTGGTGTAGGAGACAGAGCACACACGACACGTTTAACTCACGACTATTTACATTTACATTTAGGGCATTTAGCAGACGCTTTTATCCAAAGCGACTTACAACGGTTCATATACACATTATTCACCAACCGATCTGTGGAGTCAACCATGCAAGGAGCAGTTAGGGTTAGGTGTCTTGCTCAGGGACACCTCGACACTCAGCTAGGAGGAGCCGGGGTTCAAACTAGCAACCTCCCGGTTACGAGGCAACCCGCTCTACCTCCTGAGCTAAGGCGACCCCTATACCGACTATAACCTATAACATGTTTTCTAAACGTATGGAGGTGGGCTCTCCAGGAGAGAGATACAGATATACTGTGGCATGTATGTCCATCGACAGCAGTTAGAGAGAGAGACAGAAACACGGAGGAAGGGAGAGACTGAGCGATAGACAGACATATTATGGTATGTCTAGAGCAGCCATGAGTGATACAAAGGGCATATTGTCAGAGAACAGCTGCCCAGAGGACCAGGGCACACCATGCTTCATATTTGGTTAATAGCTCAAGAAGATATTTGCCTATATATAACTATCTCGCCTTGATACCCTGTTGTCAAATATGACAATGTATTTCAGCTTTGCTCATATTCCACTGTTGTTACAGAGCTTATTTTTTTTATTAATTCTTAAGTAAGCATACATCTTTGTGAAAAGAAATGTGTAGATGAGTCTGAACTTGCATTTCAGCAGAGTTACAGAAATCCAAACATTACTTTTGTCAAGTGAACAAACTGTACTTATGGGTGTCGTCCTATTTGATACAATACAGCATTTACTATGACGTTAATATGGGGGTGTTACCTGAATACATGCCAGTGTAGTGAGTGTAATGTAGCGAGTGTGACTGCCGGCAATTCATTGACTGCTCGTTTAACTTTAACCAACCTAGCAGTCCCCACAAAGGGCCCTAACCAGGTCCAATAGTTATGTGATAAATGAACAGACCCGATGCCCACGCTAAGACACAAAGGTTAAATCCAGGATAGGTATTGATCCTGCTGCTGCTATTCGACGTCAGGAATGCAAGTGTTTTAATGCTTGAGAAGATTGGCTTTCTTTGAAACAATGGGTGGGTTTTAGAGATGAAGATGTCTGCAAGTAAATAGTTTAAGATAGCAGAAGGCTGAATCAAAGGAGCCCACCGTCGTTGATTCAGCCATCTGCTATCTTAAACTATTTACTCAAACAATCTTGAGTTGGCTGTGCTTAAATGTATACGTTAGCCTACTTAATGTCAACCGACCACATTTCTAGGGACAATTACAATTAGCATAAATTCATGCTTCGGGCTACATTGGCAAATACTTAAAACGGAGTGCAACTCCCGTATTTGCACAAATTCCAAATTTCCTGCCCAACCTGTATTTAGCATGGCTGCAAATAAGTACAAGACCTTGGCCTACTGTTCAAATCATCTGGTGCACTATAGCATATGTTGTGATGCATTCGTTAATAAACAAATATACACCTGATATTATACTTTGTATAACTTCTGCCAGGTTATGCATTAAACAGTTGCAATCTCGAACAGTCGGACTCACCTGCATCACGGCTGAGGTGGAGAAAGTGGGCTATTTATTTACGGGGGATTTTCAACTGTCGGTTCTACACTCCATGTCGATGTAAAGCACTTTAATCACAAGTGCAGTGGGCGTCGTTTGAAGACAGGTTCATATCGAGATCCCAACTATGTTCCTCCTCCACCGAAACATGGGGCATATGCCGTGTCCGTCACGCGGCGCTGACGCTACTGTTTACTTCGTCGGGTCTTGAACCTTGATCACGTGACGCTTCCGACGGAGACTGGCTGACTGGACATATTCGTCAGATGGTGCGCTAGCGACCTCTGCCGTCCAACTCGTGGTATGGGTGGGTAGACCGCCTCAGAACATGATAACCACGTGGTTGTTTAAAGGTAGAACAGATTGGAACAGGTCAAATAGTTGCCAAAAAGAGAGCATTGTGTATGATATCATGTGTTTGACATGTGTGTATGTTTCTGTGACCTACTTGGTTGCATATTTAATTTTTGAGTACATTTTATACGTATTTTTTTAAAGTGAGGCCTGGTCTAGAATTGCAATGTGTCGCATAATATAGCCTTTAATCTCTAAAATCATAGAAATACAAATACATTTCGCTTCAGAAGAAGCGAAAGAGTAAACAGCGCAATATTTATGCGTGACAACAATACCTTACATAATGTATAGGACAAATGTTTTCACTGTAAAACTTAGGCCTCACTTTGTTTTTCAGGGTGTTGTAAAAGAGAAATACAATAAAATAAAATAACATTATTTTATATAAAAAAACAACGTTATGAATATCAGATTATTATTACGCTTACAATGCAATCGCATACACCAATACAATGTTATTACATTTATTTTATATTTTGCGGTAGGCCCACAATTCTCAAAGGTACACTTCAAAGTTTCCGCGCTGGGATGGCCAGCATCTCAGCCTATACACTTGCGCTCTCCACCTGTGTCACGCCAAACCGCATTGCACTAACTCATCCTTCCACCAATTGAAGATGGGGACTTATCGGTTACAATTATTGTCTTTGAATTGCAGACGACATGTACTCATTTATGATCAGCCTTAATGAACGTCTGTTTTTGTGATGTTTTGTTCATTATTAATGGTGAAATGTGTACGAGTGGGATTATTGTGGGATTAGTTTGCGTGCTGTCAGAGAGCGGAGGCGGACAGCGGTGGGTTGGGCTGTGAGGTGGTCAAGATGGCGGCGCCCTGTGGAGTGGAGCTTCTCTAACAGGTAAACACCTCCCGTTTTTTTATGTCAACCGTTTTCTGCAGATACTTCCAAGAGACGATGCTGTTTGTTTGAATGTAAGTTTGGCCATGTGGGTCTCTGCCGAGCAATGGAGACTGTCAATTGGATTTTTTTCCTCCCGTTTATTTCCAGCTAATGGTAGCGCTGGGCGATGAGAGTCACTTGTATTCAGGAATACAGCTGATATCATCCTAAACGAAATGCTGATATTTTTATGATGCACATTCTCTATTTCGACCCTGTATCGCTTAGTGTTCAAACAATGTTGGGGTTTCAGTATTATGCCTGGAGAAGATAATCGGATAAAGTAAGACGAACCCTGCCCATTGTTCGGCTGACTTGTTTACGACAACCAACAAGCAGTGAGTGAGTGCCGTTAGTTCGAGCTGCTGCTCTGCTGACTACAAAGTGCGATTCCTCAGGCTGCGCAATTCTTGCCAACTTGTCAATGGTTAATAATAGAATAGGTTTTTGGCTTTTCATCCATCGTCAGTCATCCTATATCCTTTTGGCTTTTATATCAGTTGCCTCCTGATGCAATTCTTGTCGGGCTTTCGGCAACGCAGCCCAATGACCAACCAAGTTAGAGGCGTAGACACTCACATCTCTAAACGTTTAAACCTGCAATCGGCATCACATCAGAGAGGAATACTACTTAAACATTAATACGTGTGATTGTGTTTGTAATATTCTCAGGGTCTAACACATTGCATTTATGAACAATGTTAATGCTGAATGCCCCCTCTAAATAGGCCTCGTACGTCCAAAGTAATAGCTCGACTGTCACTATGTGTTAATTTGCTTAAAGGACACTATCAGACTTTTGTTTCTTCTGACATAAGCTAGGAAAAACTTAACAAAATAAGATATTTATCTAGACTGGACAGGGTTCTTTGGATGAGAACATAGACCCCCAAAGCTTACAATGGGAGCAATTACTACACCCTATGCAGCCTGTGTATTCACTTTTAATGATTACATGCATATGTAGCCCTATACATTTGGTAACCATTAGGCATTCATAATTTACTAATAATTAATTTTATCTTTATCTATAACCACTCCCAACTGTCCTTAGAACTTAGATTAGTAAAGTATGAGTGATGGGGAAACATTGAAGGGTTGTTTGTGTGTCACAAAAACAATCGTATGACCTAATCTGAATGGCCACATGCAAAACAGTTCAATGTACTGACTGATGACATCATAAGTATCAGAATGAAAGATCAGTTCATCAAACTTTGGGGAGTTGTTGTGAAACAAGCAAAATAGAAGTTAGTAACAGACATCTCCCTTTATAACAGGCGTCATTGTTACCACAGGACGTTTTAGTTGCAATGTCTGTACAACTTTAACAGTCACAATGTATTTGATGAACTTTGTGTTTTAGATTGTATGCATTTTAAGGAAGTAACGTGCATCTCAATTGTCATCAATCTTCCAATTCTTTTTGGGCAAATATTTTGGATACCTCAAATGTAGGCATGAATAAAAACTGAATTGGTTAGGTGTACCTAAATACAGCTGCTTGATTTGTTATCACAGGATTCTATCCATGCATCTCTATCCATCTATCTATCACTTTCTATCTCTCCATCACTCTGTCTATCAATCACTCTATCACTCTATCACTCTATCACTATCTATCTATCTATCTATCACTCTATCTCTCACTCTATCCCTCACTCTATCTCTCACTATGTATCTATCTATCACTCTATGTATATGTACATATATATTAGTTTTCTTTTTCAAACTGCTAATCCCAGAAACCTTGTTGACTGCTGCTGCTCTTTATGGATGCTCTTAAATGCAATGCATCCCATAATATCCTGACAACCATAAGTACAGGTGTGAACGTTCAGATGCATTCAAATCACACAGGATCACCTTATCACAAAAACATATGACTATTCATACGTGCAGGGTTGCAAATGGCCAGTTTTCCCCAGTCAATGCTGTTCTTGTTTGGATCGTTAGGCTCAGTCTCGTATAGATCAGAAAGAACAACTGGTCTCTTTTACAGGAAAGGTAGTAAAGTCAACCCACAAAATGGCCGGTGTAAATGATGACCAATATGCATTAGAGGAACTGACTACAAGTACAGAGTCAGTACTCTCATAATGGAAGGAGCGACATACCTTCATTTGAACTAGGGTACTGTGCACTGAAATACCACAGAGACGACAACAACAACAACAGCAGCAGCACTGAACAAGGCAGCTGATGTGGCCACAGACCAGTGAGCTAAAGCTGGCTCTCACCAGAACAAACAATCATGTTGTTGTCCAAATTGTCCCACAGTGCAGCAGTTATGAAAATCACCTGCCGAAGTCTCTGCTATCAACAGCTTCCCACTATTCCACATATAAACTAAAACTACAACTCTGCCCATCTAGAAGTCCTGTACTTACTACAAAGAGTGCAAAGTAACAAGTTTGAATGTTTTGTAAGATGTTATCTTCTATTTATAAACAACCCGGTCAAATGCTGCTTTAGGTGCAATGCATCCTGGGTGATGGACAATAAAATAACCTTTTCTTCGTTGTTTCGGGGAATGTTCTTGGAATTGCTGAAAATAAAGGACATATTCACCAGTCTGTTGGTTTAAGGGCGGAACAATCCTTTGGTAGCGCTCTGCCAAATCCACTTGAAGTTTCATAAACAAGCACATTTTTGAGGGTGAGCACTATTAGGGCTTCTATCTTAGACTGTGGTGGACTACCATAGTTAAGTCTATTCAAAGGAAAGCACTTTCCTTGTTTTTTTTTCCCATTCTTACACCACCTCTTTCCTACCAATAAACATTCAAGTGTTCTTGGGTGTAAATGATAGATCCAGTAGCATGTTTTCATGCCCTTGAAGCCCATCCAAGTCTAACTTTTTTGTCAAACTTTAAAGTTACCCATTGAGGTACACAGGGACCATAGATATATACGAGGACCATATAACGGAGGGCACGCCCAAGACAAGTGCATTGAATGTGGACGTGGTCAATGTAATATGTCCCGACATACATCGGCTGTACCCAAGACCAATACATAGCTGTCAGTTCAGTGAGGCAAGTGAGTGTTGACCTCAGAGTACGGCGGTGTGTGTGTCCGTGTGTCCGCAGCCAAATGTGATTTCCAGTGTTTACATGGAAGTGGCCGAGAAGCATAAAGGTTCTTTGTGTGTTCCTGGGCGTCCCGAGAGCTGCCAGGAACAGTTCCTTCAGGGCAACAACCAGGGCGGCTCCTGTTTTTGTGGTGCCACTGACCTGAGCCTTGTGTCCCAGTGAGAGACACACTGAAGAACAGGCACAGACACATTCCTACGGTGGTTGTATAGGCCTTGCCGAGACCCAAGTTTGATTCTGACCTGTTGTCTGTGGTAGTTGTCACTCCAAATAGACTGGCATTGCTCCTTCTATGAACTGGTTGTTTTGTGTTTTGATTTTGCCCTTGTTGGCTTCTTTTTCTAGAAAATATAAGACACTTATAATATAAACATTACATAAGTATACAAAAAATAGCACTTTTTATTTTTAATCTTTTGATTCTACATCAAAATCGAATCATACATACAATCATACATAAAAAAGGCAGGATTACAGTCTTTGGACTTCGGAAGGAAAATGTCTTGCACGCATACACAATTGGACGTAAAAAAAACACTCAAACGATCACACGTCCGCTATCGTCACATGACCTGCTAATCCTAGATCCCAGCTCTGACTCTGCTGGGAACTCTTTCCTTCAGAGGAGCCTGGAGACTGTATCGGTCCCACGGAGCCCTCCAGCCTGGGCCGGTAGGCAGGCAAGGACACCTCCCCCCCTTCCCCCAGAGAGAGACCAGCCTCCCCGCGGCCTCCACATCCACCACCACCTCCTCCTCCACCTCCAGTGCTGCCAGCATGGCTCGGGAGCAGCCCAACGTGTTGGACCTTCTCCCCCTCTTGGACACCTCGGACCTCCGCTTGCTGGAGGAGACCAGAGGCCTTATCAACGACCACCTCAACGCGGGTAAGACACGGCCCTCAGCCCAATGCCTACTGTTGGCATGCCATCAGCATGTTGGCGTACACTCCCTTTACGTTCCTTTTATCTTCTACTTTTCTTTCTACCAGCCTACCAGTTGGTAGAGTCCACTGAGCAGGTTGGTACGTTGGTCCTTCGCTGTAAGTCACTTTGGATAAAGCATCTAATAAATTTGTACTAAAATGTGGGGGTGGATAGCCTGAACTCTGTTCATATGAATAAGCCAACTATTTAGTGATTAACAGATGCTTTGATCCAAAGTGGCATTTTTTTTATACCTGTCAATCATTCATTAATGAGCAGGTATGGGACCGCCATCGTGTTCCAGGGCGCTGACAGGTGTACTGCAGACACTGGGGATCAAACCCAGATCTTTTCTATCAGAGGGTCGATCACCTTAAGCCTCCATCTTGGCCCTGTGGTGTGTGTCTTTCAGAGCGGGGGTCCATGCTGCTGAATGGACTAGTGGACTACTTCCTGGAGACCAACTCTGTCCAGGCCATGCACATCCTGTCCTCTGTGAGGGAGCCCCATGACAAGGTACGCTTGCCTCACCCTAGACACGCTAGAACACTCTGGAACACTCTGGAACACTCTGGAACACTCTGGAACACTCTGGAACAGGGTTTCTCAATCCTTGGGTCGGGAGCCATAAATTGTGTGTAGCAGTGGCCCAAGTAGGTTGTGAGATAGCCATTATCAAATGCATTCCTACATTTAAAGTCTGTTTCATTTGATCATTCCTATGTTGGAAGACTGAAAAGGGTTATAGTGTGTTGATGAAAGATATACATAGAGAAATGTTATATATCTAACCTTTTCGACAGGGTAACGATAATATGTTGCTTATTTTACTGCACCCAGTAATTGGTGGTCGTGGGCTTCAAATACCTCTGCAGTTCAGTACTATCTTCCCAGGAGGAAAGGAAACGAGTGAACTCTTCAACTCTACCTCGTGTCCACATTGCTGAGCAATGCTTCTTTTTTTATGTTGGTCCCCCTAGGGGCATAGCCATTGGTGTTATTCACTAATCTGCCATCTTGGTTCCATCTTGGTTCTAAACGCTAGCTGGATGCGGGAACTGAATTCAGCATTAAGTTCCCCCTTCAAGCTAGCTTTTAGAACCAAGATGGCCGCTAGGTGAATGAGGCCCATACGGTGCATGGTTTTGAACATTGTGCAACAATAGTGATTCAGTCTAGTGTGTAACACAATCAACCTTCCTGAACATAACTTCAGTGACATTAATCACACTGGGCAGAGAGGCAGTGGATTTGAAAGGTCAATCCTCCTGGGTTGAATGGTTCCAGCCGAGTTTATTTGTGTAGACCTTTTCATAGTTATGGTCTCAAAGGGCTTCCCAAAGTGGACAAAAAACCTCCTGGCTTCGCTTCCTAACGCTGAATCCTCAAAATGTCAAGGACCAACTCTCCAAAACCAAAAGTGGGAAATGGAAGATTTTTCTCCTTTTTTGTCTTCCAGTTTTCAGACTATTATAGTCACTGTCAGTGATTGGCCCACCATTCAAACCCCATTACGTTACCCCATGTATACTCATTTGGCAAATATGCACACACTTTATTTCAAGCAGTAAGTGTGTAAACACAAACTGGGGCGGTGATGCTAGGTTAAGATACGGCAAACGTGATAGTGTGCAGGGAATGCCAGCAAGGGGACACAGAGGTACAGACGGAGCCTAATTGCCTTACAGCAGTAAAACATAGTGTGTTTGAAGCTATGTCTGTGTCACTTACGTATTGAATCGGTAGCAACAGCGCCACCGGTGGAATATGTGAACATTGCGCCTGGTTTAAAAGATGTAGAGAGTAAAAGTTGTTTAAAATCAGGAGGTCATAAAATGACATAAAGTAGGATAGAGAAATCAAATAACAATGAATCAATAAAATAAATATGACATTTGCTAATAAATATGACATTATCATTGGATTATCAGATTTGGATTTATTGAGACAGACTAGTGCCACACATGAGCATAAAAGCATCTGTCCACAACAAGGGCAATAAACAATAGAATGATTATGGGAAGTGTCTTACAAATTCTTATGGTGTAACTAACTTTTTATGTTTGAAGAAGTTGCTTATCGGGTAACCCTGTCTCCGTCTCACAGCACCTCCTGGACAAGATGAACGAGTGCATGACCAAACAGGCTTGCCGGCTGCCCACCCTAACACTGCTGGGACATGTAGTTCGCAAGCAGCCCTCCTGGATCCACAAGATCACCCGCTACCCTCTGCTACTGTCACTAATCAAATGCCTCAAGGTAAGATCCCCCCTTGGTTAAAAGCCATTGATTTATATTTATATTTATATTGACTTATAACTCCTAACCGTACCAATATCGCACAGATTACTTGGTGTTTTTGCTTTGTACTACATACAAATTCTCAATTGTTAAAAGTTACGAAAGCAATTACCGATGGTATTGCTCCTATGCAATCCAACATATAATTGCATGGTAAGCGTTCTCCTCTTGGACCAGACCGCCGTAGGCAAGGCGGAGGAATATGCTCTTCTCTCAGTATTTCATTAGATCACTCTTGTTTGTGGTATCGTATGTCTGGTATTTCCCTGGTTCATTCATTCACCTCACTCCATCACTTCTTCTCCCTCCAGACGGACACGGACGTGGTGGTGCTCATCACCGGCGTGCTGGTGCTGATTACTCTATTACCCATGATCCCTCAGGCCGGGAAGCAACACCTGGGGGAGTTCTTTGACATCTTCGGACGCCTGGCCTCCTGGAACCAGAAGAACCCTGGTAGGCTATTTCTAATTCCTCCTTCTGGTTCTCCAACAGCGTCGCTGATTTCATTTCCGGTACTAATATGAGGTTGCTGATTACAATTCAAATATAAGTTGCCAATCACGTGTTGCTAATTCCAGTTCCTAAACGTATTGCTGATTCAAATTCCAAATTCCGATTCCTAAGCCTGTCTCTGATTCCAAATCGAATTTCCAATTTTTAATCGTGTCCAATTCCAAGCTGAAACATTGTAAATCCAACATGAAGTGGTGTAGATATGAAAAACGTCATAAGCTCTGGGTGTGGTGTTTCTCTGTGTTCTCCGTCAGGCCATGTGTCGGAGGTGTACATGATCCACCTGCACGCCGGCGTCTACTCGCTGTTCCACCGTCTGTACGGCATGTACCCCTGCAATTTCGTCTCGTACCTTAGAGCACATTACAGCATGAAGGAGAACGTGGAGACCTTTGAAGAGGTCGTCAAGGTAACCTTTCTTTGTTGTTGTTAATATTTTATGCTATTTCATTTAATATTGTAACTATAATAACTCATTTATAATGTCTTAACCTGCACATACGTCTGTGACTTCTGCTACCGTATATTTGTATATATTTGTATCTACCTGTATATTTTATATTCCATATTTCTTATGCGTCTTTTAAAAAGGCTGTGCTACATAGTCGACCCTCTACGTTAATCAATAGAAACTGAACTAGAACTGACTTTGTTTGAAGCAGCGTTTCTGAAGCCTCATCTTGTCTTCAATCTTTAAACGCAGCCGATGCTGGAACACGTCCGTATCCACCCAGAGCTAGTGACGGGCACCAAGGACCACGAGCTGGACCCCACCAGGTCGGCCTGCACGCCACACTGTTGAACTGTTCACTATTCAATGCCTTGACTCCCTTTTTATTGATCAACACTCAACCACACCGTGTGCAAACTGTGAATGTATTGATTGGTACTCGATATTGCCACACTTGCCGAAGCCTATTTAGATTGGCTTATTAATGTATGCACGTATTGCCTTTTTGGCAATCCATCACTTCTAATTGACATGCTACCAATTCATCTTCAATTCACGATTCTCACGAGTCACTGTGTACACACATGTTGGTACTTTGTATGTACACACCATCCTTGTGAATAAACCAATGAGTAAAGTGTATTGGGACTTGTGACCATGTGACGCCAATCTACCAATCCAATCCTTTCGCCGCAGGTGGAAAAAGTTTGAGGTCCACGACATAGTGATCGAATGTGCCAAAGTGTCCCTGGACCCCAAGGAGGCGTCGTGCGAGGAGGGCTACACCACGGTCCCGGAGAACTTCTACCCCTACCACCACCTCCGTTACCTGGACTCCACCGCCAGCCCCCACACAGACCTCCACAGTAGCTACGGTCAGAGGACCTGCTTACAGCAACAACACACTGACGCTTTTCTGAGTCTTTGTGAACAAGGCAGTGAAGACAGACGGGGAAGAGAGAGGGAATGACATGTAGCGTCGGACCTTAGTAATTGCAACCCAACGTGGACATGGGTCCATAAGGTGTATAGATGGAGGTATATGGTGTATATGCTTGAGCCAGCACAGCAGTGCATTTCCACGTAAAACTTGGATATTAGGTGGGGGCTAAATGTAGGATGTACATGAACTCCTGTATGTTTGGTATAAACAAGGACTATCTAACTCTCTGGACTCATCTTTATGTAATAAGAGATCTAAACTCAATAAATATAAAGTATAAAAAATAGAAAAACTGTTCCTTTGTCACAGCAGTGACCTGACACTTAACAGCAAACTTGGTACTGACAAATCACTACAAAGCCATTTCAACTTGTTAAATCTAATCCTTGTCTCATCTGCAGGAAGTTCCTCTTCTACACCTTTCTCCACCCCAAGACAGCCCCTTGCCCCGCCCCTGTCCCTGCCCCCCTTTTCAGGGACCCAGTCCTCCAACCGTAGCCCGCAGTTGGCCAGGCGCCAGGTAAGACCACCCCCCATGCCTGTGTTGCAGTCCAGTCACCATACCTGTCTTGTAGTCCAGTAACTACACCTTTGTTGTAGTCCAGTCCATAGTCCAGTCACCATACCGGTTTTTGTAGTCCGGTCACCATACCGTTTTTTGTAGTCCAGTCACCATACCTGTGTTGTAGTCCAGTCACCATACCTGTGTTGTAGTCCAGTCACCATACCGGTTGTTGTAGTCCAGTCACCATACCTGTGTTGTAGTCCAGTCACCATACCTGTGTTGTTGTCCAAATACTAGTCTCCAGTTCAACAACCCTTGTAAACCAGGTCTGATTGGTCGTCTTGATATGCTAGATCAGTTTTATTCAGATCAAGTCTCCAGGGACAGGCGTGTAGTTCACCACGCTACAGGCCGCGACATTGAGCCATATCTTGTTCACTGATTCTATTACTCCACACCCCTCTCAACTACAGCGGTGCCAGAATGAATGCATCTAATGAGGTTTACCAAGACATTAAGAGGACGAGCTTGAGTACATCTCCCGTACACATACAGTAGGGAGGAATACACACACATAGACAAGCATCACACACACATACACAGTCAAGAAAACACACACTCGCAAACATACTCAGTCAAAACAAAAACAC
>OMKX01046800.1:4369-15495 GCA_900302425.1 Brosme brosme
CTGCTCACTCTGCCCCTCCTCAGACAGACGGCGGGCCGCGCCCTCACCACCTTCTACAGCATCAAGACCCGCGGCGGCGTGCCCATGCATAAACTCTTCCTGGAGATGCTGGAGGCCATGATGGACTCCCCCTAGAGGAGGAGCTGGAGGAGGAGGTAGAGGAGCAGGAGATGTGGGGGGGGCGGGAGGTTGAGGACGCCGGCGGTATCTTCTTCACAAAGGTCTAGTCCGGAAGGATGGGCCGCGGGAGGGATTCCTCTGGTGCAGCCGGAGGGCTTATTGTTGAACTACTGATGAAGGGGTCGACTTTCTCTTTTCTAATCGGGCCGCGCCACGAACAATACGGGCTGTCCTGCGTGGAAGCCAAGTTGCCGAATAGCTATTAGAACCGGCAAACTCTTTCTGGGACTCGAGTGACCCAAATCAACGTTTTATTATTATTATTATTATTATTATTATTATTATTATTATGGGATGTCTGAGGAGACAGTGACGTTCTGCAGAGAATCCCCTTTTCCTGGCACGCGTGCGGTGGATGGTGCTGTTGCTGTTGCGTAACCAGGGATGAACAACGCGGACGAAGTATTCACGAAACCGACGCCGGAAAAAACACAAAACAATATGTGGCTGTTGAACTCTGATGCAAAAGCTGCTCTTCATAGCCATAGGGTGATCTGTGGGCCAACGCGGGACAGGGTCAGAGCGGTGGGCTTCACGCGCTGAGGGTTTGTAGGGCGGGGTAACAGGATAATAGGAACTACTTGCAATATGTTAAAAGCAATACAATAAACTGATGGTCGGGTTCTTCCCACATTTAAAATGTGGGTGGACTGATGAGCTGGGCAGGGGTGTGTCTTTGCGTGTACAAAGAGGTGACATGGGGCAGGGGGAAATGCTTTATAATAGAAAACGAGAAAAGAAAAGGCTGCGCAATTGGTTTTATGTCATGAAAGCAAATCTAAAGATTGTATAGTCGGAAAGTCACATTGAGTTTTTAATGTCATATAGGTACTTGCTTCCATAAAAACGGGCGTGTGTGTGTGTGTGCGTGCGTGCGTGCGTGCGTTTGTGTGTGTGTGTGAGTGAAAACAGTGCACATAGATCAGGGAATATGTTTTTGTTGTGTTTTTTACTTTATAAGCCGGAGTCCTGACAGCCATTTAAGAAGATGAGCAAATTACGTTTTTCTATTAACTGTCATTGACTTTATTTAAGCAACAAAAAAAAGTAACCTTTAGAGAACGGTCTCTTTGATGAAAGTACGTGTTCGTTGTCGATTTGTGGCTACGATTTGGTTTTATCGACTCAACGGCTTGAGCGGTGTGACGGTGGTGCATTTCTCTGCCGGTACTAAAGGAGAAGGTTTAAAGGGTTTCATCGTCCAGACCCCTTGGGTGAGATTGCAGTCCTAGTTATTAGTGCCCATAATGGGTCACGTAAAAAGTGAAAAACGTTCAACTCCCCTTTGGTAAAAAAAAACAAAAAACGAACAATGGCTCTCTAAATCCATCCTGGGAAAAGGCCGCTGTTCATGTTGGTTTTTGTTTCCTTTTTTAAACTTTTGACTCACTTCACTTGGAATATAATTGCTCTGTCAAGCTGTAGGCCACTAATGGTAATGTATGTTGACGTTTTGAGAGGAAATGTGACGAAAATGGCCCCTGCAACATCCAGCGATGGAGAAAAAAATGTTATTCAGAAGAAAAGACAACCGAATTGTATCATGTTTTTGACTGCCCTTTTAATCTTTAGCATTTTAAAATACATGATTTACATTGTTGTCTTTGCTAAAGGTTTAAAAAAAAAAAAAATGTATGAAGAAATTTGCATTGTTTTTAAATCAAAGTGTGTTTTGAGTTGTTATAGTTATAGAGATTGAGGGGCTTTTATGGGGTTTGTCCTAAACACCTAGAAATTTTAAGGCAGTAAAGACAGAACTGTTAAGTGCATATCATACTAGTTCACCCTTTGGCAGGGCTCCCTTTGATAAGCTCACTGTAAAAGTTGACCCCAGAAGTGTTTGGACTCTTAAACGCCTTGGAGATTTTACATTTTATGACTTCCGCCCCCATTCTGACACGCTTCCATCTCCCCTCCGTCTCTCCTCCGTCTCTCTCTTCATCGGTCCTCAGACCGCAAAAGCAGAACATCATGTCTAGTTTTCCCCTTTCTGTGAGGATATTTTCAGTCGCACATGGATTTGTTTGTGTGTGCGTAATGGCGACGATGGAAAATGTCTGCATTCACCCCAAATCCCTGGTGGTCAGTTCTAAAAAATAGTCCCCCAAATCAAGGCTTTCTTTCTAAACAAAGGCTTACCACTATAGGGTTGGTAGTTTGAGGACATGTCCACTGTCAACTTTGACATAATACCATTCAGTCATTTGTAATTTCTGTTCAGAATGTGTTCATTATTGGTGAGCAATACAAGAAATTACCAAAACTCTCACATTTCCTTGTATAGCCACAGTGTAAAATTAACATTGCCAGTTATAACGAAAAATAGTTGTACTTAATGTTATATTATTTAGGGGTTAAAATCAATGTTTGTATTTTGGAAGACTATTTAAATGATTAAATTCTATTTTTTACTCAATTTACTGTTGTTTGTTGACACTTGCTTTACTTTTCTGTGTGTGTGATAATTGCTGTGAAGTTCTGTGTATAGGATACTTCCTCATTTTAACTGAAAGCGTTTTATGTCCGTGTCGAAACCTGTCCATATGAAGATCACTGTGAAAAAAGTGAAACCCTACATCTACCTGCAGACTCAAGGTAGTGGATCATTGTGGGTGCTTTTGTGTTGTGTAATAAATATGGACACACCGCCACCACACATCACCGGTGTCATTATGTTTGTGCGGTTCAGCAGATAATAAATTCACTGGTCGGTCCTTTCATTCTCATACCTGCATTGTGCCAAAGTCCATGGATTAATGGGGATCATCAAGATTGAGGTTATAATAGGGTGCTTTTTGTGGAGTGCAGCACTTAGTATTAACCACTTGTGATTTAAGAAATGATGCAAACGGAAGTTGAATGTGAGGCTTGACAAAGAAGTAACAACTGTTAAAACCTACATTTATTTTTTTCTACTGCAGTCACGAGTTGATTGCAACAGCTGAGGGGACAAAAAGCTCTCCTTTAGCCCCCTCTGCTGGCCACAATATGGCATATCCTCTACACAGCACTGCTGACTGTAGTTGACATTATTCTTTACAGCTCAGCAGACTGTATTTGGTCCAGCCTTTTAAATCGTATTAAACGATACAACTATGACTCTATAAGCCCTTTGCCGTTTATATGTTTTTATAATATAATACATTTAGAACAATAAATATTGCGCATTTTGAAGATAACAATGTAAATAGTGTGTGCACACCTATTTCATTGTAGTCTTTGGTGCACGTCCAGCAGTTGAACAGATTGCGCAGTAAAGCTTTTGGGGTAAGGGTTCAAGTGTGAAATCCAAATCCTAACCGGACGCCAAAGTGAATCTGAAGCACCTGGTAAAGCCCCGCCCCCGACTGTGTGTCAACCCAGGAGGTGTCATTCTCTCGCCACAGAGAGTCATTGATTAGACATGCTTTCCATTAATAAAGCTCTCACAAAAAACATTGGAGTGGTCCATTGCGCAAGACTGCTGCACACGGCTTCAGTTGCAAAGATGCCCATAAAGGTAAGATCGTTTTGGTTTGTTTTATTTAGGTTCATTACGATTAGTCGGCGGATTGTAACCAACCATGTTTATCTCAAAGCAGCCTCTTTTTGAGGCTTTCGTTGTATAGGTTAGTGAATATACAACAGAAATAGGATTAAGGAGAATTCAGGATTCAGGGCTTATCCGCGGCGAGGGTCGCATTGGTTTGGCCCGGTTGGTCTCAAATGAAAAAGTTAATCTGGGACAAGTTCAAGGCTGTACAGACTATATAATACTATATAAGGCTATATTGACCGAGGTCAAACAGTTTCGCCCATTTTAACATGGACATTTGTATTCAATGCCTTTCATTGATAACCTTAGTGCTACTACGCAGCAACTATTCTATTATCATTTAGCAGCATTCTCAAATGCTGCATGAGTCAGTTCAGGCCTTCAATATATACATAAGCACATATACATATAATCATATGCACCTTATGGTGATGCATATTTCTGCTTTCTGGTTGTGTAACCATGTGCTGCTTGTGTATTGCATGACATTACACCATACACCACATATCGCTGACAAGACAAGCGCGGAATGTGGAATGTCTGCATACTTTGGGACTTTCAATGTAGACAACAGCAGTCTTATGCAGTGTTATGTACAATACAATGATATATTACGTTTAGTTGTGGTGTTTATTGGTATTTATTATAAAACGGGACGAATGAAAGTAGCCATTTTGGAACAGGTCGAGCATACTGACCCCTAGGGGTGAAGTTGGGAAACTGCTTATTTAGGTATACTTTTATAGTTTGAAGTTATGCTTTTATAGTATTTATTTAGGGTTAATCAGGTCTTTGTGGTCATTTCAGAAGTGATCACCTACAACCTACAGCACCGTATATATATTGAGTTGTTACTAGTTGTCAGTTCAGCATGGTTGTACTCACAGGTATTGGATGTTGTACACTTTACACATTTATGTACAATATTATTTACTAAGAAAGTCTGTTCATTTGATTCGTCATGTGGTAATTGGCCCAGTAATCTTTCCAACCCAACGGATTCTGTGATCCAATCCACTCAGATCCAATGTCTATCCTGCCATGTAAAATGGCCGCAGTGTAACCAAATACTACCTTTTTGGTGATTAACTGTTCCTTTTGGATACACCAGGAATATTTAATAACAGGATTATGTCCTTGTACGTCAAAGCTTACCTGCTAGTAACATCCTAACTGATTCTGATTTAATACACAGCATTTCAGAGGCATTATATAATTGCAAGATGGTAATATCTTGGTAGAGTGATGCTTGGATGTTTAAAGGATGATTCCTTTAAACGTAGGAAACCAGCGTTATGTATGATGTTATGCAGTGTAATGTCTTAATGACTCCATTGCGTTTGGTCCACGACTAGATAGGAGAGAGTCTGCCAGCCGTGGAGGTCCATGAGGGCGACCCGGGAACCAAAGTGTCCATGGACCAGCTCTTCAAGGGGAAGAAGGGGGTTCTGTTCGCCGTCCCGGGTGCCTTCACCCCCGGGTGCTCCAAGGTACCGCCGACGTGACGTGCACTCACTCCAGTGATGCCGCTGTGTGTAAATGTTGTCATTGTAAATTAAGTTTGGTTTGTTTATTTTTAAAGATTTTTCATTCAAGGTTCTATCTCCTTGTTTGTGGTACTGTTGAGGAAGCCTGCAGCTCGATCATGTAATTGCCACACTTTTCATCCAGAGTGACTTACAAGTGAGGCTGAGAACAATCTTAAGAAAGCGATCAAAGTTGGGAGCAGTTCCGTAAATATGTTGAGGTGCTGCACAGCCTAGTTTCTTAACGATGAATGTGCTCATGACACAAAACTTGAAACCTTTCTCCATAGAGTCTGCGCTCCCTCCATGTCGTGCACGCACCAAATCGAATCACTCGACATCTTTTTGTTTGGTTCTCCTTCTAGACCCACCTGCCTGGTTTCGTGCAGCAAGCGGCGGAGTTGAGGACCAAAGGCGTGCAGGAGATCGCCTGCGTCTCCGTCAACGACGCCTTCGTCATGGCCGCGTGGGGGAAGGAGCACGGGGCGGAGGGAAAGGTATGGGTCAAGTCTATCTTCTTCGTCTGGTCCTCCCGTAGTCTGCTCCACCAAAGCGCAGCGGGAAGGAGCCTTGAGCAGGAACACAGAAGAGAGATCCGTCCTTCCAGGGACAGTTAGGATTGCAATATGTGCCAAAATTAGTTTTTCAGTAGCGGTAGAAGAGATGATACACACAGATGATTTACAATTGAGCAATTTCCCACACAGGTTTGATTGCCAAAGGTAATCTCAGTTCTGGAGGTAAACACATGAGTGACTGAAGCGCATGGCTCAGCTTGTACTTTTCTTTTCCATAGGCTGGTTGTATTAGTTTAACCTTGTTTTGCTTTGAGACCGGTTAGACTGGGTAGTCTGACAGTGTCTCCTCCTGGATCCACAGTATCTAGCTCCTGTCTCTTAATTTCCTGCATGGAATGATACCATGAATTCACCAATTCATCCCATTAGTTAATTTCGCCCTTGTATTACCATTGCATTCAAACCTTGACTACTTCTTGAATCAAGCCTTGTCCCAGTTTCCTTTTTTTCTTAAACTGGTTGTTAAATTTCCCTGCCAGCATTCCTAAAAAAGGTCTGTCATCTTGCGAAAGAGGAGAACGGAAGTAATTTCAGAAGAGTCTGTTGAAGAAGGGGAAATCACCGGTTTTGTCATGACCAAAAACTGGTTTTAGAAGGCATGAAAGCACTGGATGACTCGGCTCTTCCTGGTGGTATCTGCTTGTATTGTCCTTTTGTTTATAGGCAGGATGCTGGTTGAAATTATTCATATTGAGACTAGTATTACCTTGGATGAGAACAGGGTCTCCCAAGATACCTCAAATGAACAGGCCAATGTAGTCTTTAGTTGCCTCAACCCATAAATACTTTTGCTTTTGCTCTGTCAGTATGTGGCTATGCATGCGACTTGGAGAAGAAATGAAACTATTCACTGCAGAAGAAATGAACATACTAATCGAGTTAGAGATAATTCAGTTTGGGTGAATTGTACGTCATGGAGGCATAAAAACAGTCTGGTCTGCCTGTCGAATCGGGTTTGGTTTTATTTGCAGTCAGAACATTGAATCAATTGGGTTTGACTTGTTTCTTAAAGAGGCTTTTGACATATATAGAAACTTGGAATTCTAGATACGTATGTGTTTGAAAAATGATAGGATGAATGAGTTGAGATGGTTTGAACTTGAGACCGAGTTCACGCTTGTCATTCGATACCTCTGATTATTTTCTCCATCTTTATTATTCTGTTGTCGTAGTCAGGTGACGGTTGGACCTTATTGTTTTTGAGTTGCGATGCCAGCCGATGGAGTATCTTGCCACTCCTTGTTGTTAGCCAACAACAAGCTGGCATGGATTTACTAAAACGTATGAAAGTGTGGATAGCAGATGCTCAGAGAGAAGGACATCTGTTTTGTTTACACCTCCATCCATTTTTTTCAAGATTCCAGTGTATAATTTATCTTGCCTTCCTTCTCATTGTAAATTATGCTTTTATTGGACAATGAAAGCTATCACTAACTTCCTAGTTTGGCCTAATAATGATTTTACTCACGTCACTGAGACTGATGATTCTAATGTTTTCCACTCCTTGTGCAGGTTCGAATGCTGGCTGATCCTACCGGCTCTTTCACCAAGGTAATGAGGAGTCCTGGGTCGGAGGGATGGGGCTTGTGAGATCACGAGCGATGGGCCGGCCGTATTATCATGAAAATCATAGGGAATTTTACACGTCGACAATATCTCGATATTCCTAATGAGCAGTCTAGCTGAGGTATTAATTGCATCACTTAAACTAGTTTAACTTTCTCTCTCCAAGATTAATTTTTCCATAATTTTAAAGGCATATCTTCTCATTGTAATTACTAAATAAATAAAACTGGATACCACGATAAATCAATAAATGACGATTTAATCGAATTAATTAGAAGAGTCCCTCTATGTACGTATGTATGCCTGTCCTTCGAGTGTCTCGACAACCGTTCATCCGATTGATTCACACTTGGTGGGTGTATTGCTGAGGACCCAAGGAAGTGCAGTGTCAAGGGTGAAGTTGATAGGATGATCGGTTCTCGAGGAAGCTGCAAGCAGTGATACAGGAGGCCAGGCACCATTGCGAACAAGCACGTTTTGAACGGGGGATGCACTAGTAACATTCAATGACGCTAAAACACCATGAAATGACAAAGGGCACATTCCTCTTCATCTTCTGTCTCTCAGGCGGTGGACCTGTTACTGGAGAAGGACCCGGTGGTGCAGGCCCTTGGGAATAAGCGATCCCAGAGGTGAACCTTTTGCGTTATCTTTTACGTTGTTTAATTATTATTTTTACTTCAATGTATTCACTTGTATCCCTTCAATGTCAACTTCAGTTTGTGCGCGTAATAATTAACTTAATTAATAACTTAGAAATTCAAGTCATCCTTTTTAAAGGATGGAAGGAATGACACTAAAATGGATGTTGGTTTTACCATACTGTAAAACCAATTGACACCCTTTTTCAATACTGTCATTCTGTACCGTAACAATATAAAGGATTCATACTTATAGCATTAAAAGGCCCCTATCTTACCACCCGCCGTGATGTCGATTAGCCATGTTGTGACATCACAAATAGAGCGAGTGTCCACCCAGATGTATGAGGGGATAGATCAGGATGCCAGTTGGTACAGTCCACTGGGCGGTAGGCTGGTAGGTTGGTCTATCGCATCATACACCTGGGTGGACACTGGTAAAACGGGGGCGTTGATTTCCATGTTGTGTTCATACGCGGCTCGGGCCCACGCTGACCAATGGCTGTCCCTGGTTTCAGATACGTCATGCTGGTGGAGGACGGCGTGGTGAAGAAGATGAACGTGGAGCCCGACGGCACCGGGCTCACCTGCAGCCTTGCCACCAACATCCTGTCTGAGCTGTAGATGCGTTAGCGCACGCAACCGCCATAAGTGCAACTTTTACACATGCACTTATTTAGCCTAGCCTCGCCTAGCTTAGCCGCCACTGCCGACAAATCCCACGTCCCCAACTCCAAAGATGCAATTGCAAGTAGTAGCTGAGGTGAACCTTGACGAGGGAACTTGAAGGCAGTCATCACGCACAATGATGTCATGAAACGTTTTGTTTAAGCAAATGAGTGAAAACTTGGCAAATAAAACTCCACCTTTAAGCAATGTTTGTACTTTGCTGTCAGTGTGTATCTATCTATATCGCACTCTTTTAATCCAATTACTAAAGTAATTAGTAATAATTGATAGTAACACCAATTTTAGATATGTTTGCATAGGCCTACATCCAAGGTTCAATCTCCTTGTAAGTTAAACACATGCTATTACAAAAAACCTCATCTGTTCAGACTGCATGTTGGTGAATGACAAGTAAAAAAAAACATATCCCTAGCTATGTGTCGCTCATGTTTCTATATTGTAGCACTAAAAAGCAGTTGCTTTGCTTATTTTGTGAATATTTTTTAGCACTTAAATGATTCTTGCACTTTTTGGGGTATATCTTCATTGTTGAATGCATTTACTTTAAGTCACTTTGGACAAAAGCGTCTGCTAAATGTAGAGTTATGTAATATGCATGTTGCTTCTCATTGTTGATATGGTTACCCGGCCATCTGGATTGGAAGCAATTGTGACACACCTGTCCCATTTTTTTTTTTAAAGGCGTGGTCGGAGGGTTTCGTTGTTTATAATGAAAATATATGTCGGAAATTTTAAATATTTTTGGGAGGATGCCTGCATGACCGACTCGTTTTGACGCAACGCTTTCTGATTGGTTGAGGCATGCGCGGCATTCCCACTCCACCTTATATGACAGACCCGACTCTATTGGCTGGAGGAGGCACGTCACATTCTGGGTAACAGACCAACAGCTGCATCGCTACAGAGCTACTACACACTTTTTAATTCTTATCAAAGGTATGGTAAAACATCAGTATCCAATTAAACCAGGAGCACTTCTATTAGATATTAACTTATCACCACCCCACACCTTTTATTGTATATGTTTATGCCTGTAAGTAAACTTTCAGACAACTTGCTTGAAAGCTAATCAATGGGTTAGCGAGTTGATGCTAAGCTAATGCGCCAAACTTGTTTGAATGGAAACCTTATTTTAATGGCATTCCTTTGTAAATACGACGACGTCCATTGGGCCTTAAACTGGTCAGAATAGTGACTTGATGAATGTTCATCGTTTAAAAAAAAATAATGTAACCAACGTATCCTAGATCTCTTTAAATCACATTTGTATTGACTTGTATTACACCTGAGCTAGCCGATGTAGCTAACCTGTTAGCCCGGTGGTTCATGGCGCGCAGGGTTTGTGTACCTTTGCTATTTGAATCTGAAATCTTAGCATGTACTTACTATTGCTAGCCTAGTGTTTTAGTGTCTAGTAGTGTCACTGGCTAGTGGTACGACGGGCTGGCCCTGAGAGCAGCAGGGAGCCGTGGTGAGGCTGTACCAAATGTCATCGTCAAATGATCATCTAATTGAATTTGTCCTCGACTGGACTCGTTTTCTCTCGGTGTCACTTTGTTGGATGGTGACCTGCGTATTAAACGGGTCATGTGTGTCGATTGGAATATGATTTAGCTTTGGGTGAGTAGACTCATCTTTACGGTTTCGTTTTCATATTTTCGGTTTCGTTTTTTTTAGTTGAGCTAAAACTATTTGTAATTAACTGTCTAATTCGAAACGTTCGAACGGTTCCACCTTAAAATGCCAACGCTTTGATTGTGACATGGAACTTGTTAATCCATTAGTGGTTTGATTTTAAATTGTTTATAGCTCCAATCTCCATCAGGCAGTTGCCTGATGGGCAAGATTAGTAGATTAAGTCAAACTCCAGTTGAGTTGGTTGTTAAAATGTATTTGAATACTATGTTTTCATATATATTGTGATATTTTGCTCCAGTTCAGGTGATCCCTCACCTCCACCTACAGAACATGTCGTCGACCTCACAGAAACACAAAGACTTCGTGGCTGAGCCCATGGGGGAGAAGAAAGTTACGGCACTGGCTGGCATCGGAGACGCCCTCGGCAGAAGACTGGAAGAGAAGGGCTTTGATAAGGTACAGAAGCTACGACCCCTTGCTTTGAGTACAAGCTTCATACAAGTGTCTGTATTATGAATTCAAGTTGCACCAAATGAGAAGACAGTTGACACCCAGCCATTAACAGCCAGGGGTCGGGTGACCGTTAAAGGCATGTTGTTAATACTATGAGGAACATGTATTGATGACTTTTGGTGGACGGCAGAGTGGCCAATTCATTTTTGGTCAGCCCGTCTGTACTCTAAAGTGCTTTGGAGAACTCCTGGGGACACATTCACAAATCAGCTCAGTTACTGCCTGCCAGGATTGTCTTATAACCAACATGTTTGTTGTA
>OMKX01046889.1:1817-13017 GCA_900302425.1 Brosme brosme
TCTCATCAGACCTGGTCCAGGAGTTTCATCGATGGCTCTCTGAACAGAGAGAGATTGTGAAAGAATGCTCTGACCGATCGGGGGACACTTGCGTCGTTGATCGCAAACTCCAGAAAATCAAGGTACTTAGTCCCCTTTGAGTGCGATCAAACGCAAAAATCACTAGCTAGTTTAAACAGACACAAGTACAGGGAGCGCCAAATGGCCGCGATGTCCTGACCACTAAAGAACGGTGTGTGTCTTTAGACACATACTAAGGTAACGACATACTGCACGAAGGACTCCGCTAAAGTCTTACGTCACTGCTCTTGTCCTCCAGGGGGCGATGGAGCGCGTGGAGGAGGGAGAGGTGCGTCTCACTCAGGTCTGTGAGGAAGGGGAGAAGCTGCTCCTCCACCTCCCCAAGGCCAGCGCCGGCCAAGTCCAGCAGAACCTCTCCTCCATCCAGCAGGACTGGGACAGCTTTGTGGAGCAGTGCCGGCAGAACCAGCAGATCCTGGAGGACAGCGCCTCCCTCATGAAGGGGTAGGCCACCCACTCTCTCTAACAGTTATAGTTAATTAGTTAGTTCGATATTACCACGTAGGTAAGGAGGTTGTTAATTAGATACATCTTTAAACTAGATATAGGGAGATAGCTTACTACCTAGGTTACTAGATATAGGTATGTAGGTTGGTAGGTAGCTACCTACAGTATATAGGTAACTACCTAGGTACACTACCTTTGCTCGGTTGATAGTAAGTTAGTGAGTTTTTTCTTTGTTTGTACAATTCTAGGGTAAGTTATTTACATGGTTATATTGTAAGTTTGCTCCTCATTTTGTGTAAAATTCTGTCTCGCCAGTCACAAGAAGTTACAAATGATGGTCATGATTGTAGGGTTAGCAGTACATAAAAAGGAGAGGACCCTTTCTGAAGCCTCTCCCCATGTTCCCAGGTTCGAGGGCCGGCTGAAGAAGCTGCGCTGGTGGCTGGAGCACATGGAGAAGAGGATGACCACTGACCTACCTGAGGCCCAGCAGCAGCGAGGCCCGGAGAAGGCGATGTTGGAGCAGGTGGAGGAATACCAGCAGGAGGTGCTTAAGGAGAGGTACGCACAAAGGAAATCATCAGCTTTCCTTCCATCGTCAAAGCACAGTAGTTCCCCTCTTTTTTCACATTAATTGAATTGGGGTCCGGATAGCGCAGTGGCGAAGGTTTTTGAATCCCGGCCGAAAGTTACCTGGATAGTTGCTTTGGATAAAAGCATAGTATAAAATAAAGAAAATACATTTCGATTGCATGCCCCTCCCCACCCAGGGACTCGTTCGAGCGCTTGTGCCAGGAGTCGCAGGCACTGAACGAGGGCGGCCGCGGCGACGGCAGCGAGACGCGGGTGTCGGCCCAGCTGCAGTCCCAGCAGCAGGCGCTGCTGCGGCGCGCCCGGGAGAGGCTGCGCAGCTGCCAGCTCACCCTGCAGGAGCAGCAGGCCTTCCAGGACACCCTGCAGAGCACCTGGTCCTGGCTCAACGGGGCCCAGGAGCGCCTGGCCTCGCTCGACAGCACGGTGGGCAACAAGGAGACGCTGGAGAAGAGGCTGGGGCTCGTACAGGTCGGTGGAACAAACCCTTTGCGTGTCTCCGTTTTTTTATTGTGGTCTTGTTGCGATCTTGTGATATCATTCGTGATATGTGTCATATGTCATACCACACAAGCTTAAAAGGAAACCAAACACTCAAATCAAAAAAAGGAACAATAGTTCCATCTCAGACATAACCTCATTCCTCATCAATTAGGCAGCATAGCTCAGGAGGTACAGTAGGCCTACACACAACCAGCTAAAGTGTTGGCATCCCTACAGCGAGACCCATCCGCAATTTTTCCACCGCATCACCGTGTGGCATCACCACACGGTTTACAAAAGGGTCATTCACCCGTGAAGTGGTTTTGATTGGCCGTGGTGGACATAAAAAAAAGGTAAACAAGCCTCATATGAATCCAGTGTAATTGGTTCTTCCTCAGGATATCCTGCTGATGAAGGGCGAGGGGGAGGTGAAGCTGAACATGACCGTGGGGAAGGGGGAGCAGGTCCTGAAGCACAACAGCGTTGAGGGCCAGGAAGCCATCCGCTCCCAGCTGCAGCGGCTCAAGGACTCCTGGGCTAACATGCTGATGACCTCCATGAGCTGCCACAGGTGAGGAGACACCACCCTCTGTTGGGCCCAACTGGAACTGAACCCCTCTTCCAACGGCTTCCGAGGTCTTTCAATATTGACTGACTGGCATTGTAAAGCTTCTTGCCAAGAGACCTGTCCAGGTGATTCACCTGCCAAGGCAAAAACGCCTTCCTCGATTAAAGCCTGCAGCAGTTTGCTGCATGTCATTCCCTCTGGCTCAAACCCCTTTCTTGTCCTTCGCTGCCATAAAAGGCAAAAATGCCCCAAAAGAGAGGTGCACTGTCTCAAACTATCCATAATGTTGCGTGATCATTTATCATCATGGTTGCCTTTTGACCACCTTTTCTCAACTACTTAAACCATTGCAGACCCTGCATGTTCAAATGTAATGGGGATGCAATGAAACAGACAGGGTAATCAAAAATCTGTTTGATTTCTTTGATTTTTGATTTCCCCGTCTGTTTCCTCCCTCCCTCCCCAGCCGCCTGGAATGGACGGTGGCCCAGTGGAGCTGCTACCAGGAGAGCCGGAGCCAGCTGCAGCAGTGGCTGGAGACGGTGGAGCAGGAAGTAAGCATGAACCTGCCCCAGCAGCCCGGGCTGAAGGAGAAGGCCTCCCTGCTAGAGCGCCTGCGGGCCGTCCAGGCCGACGTGGAGGCCCATGCGGGCGTGCTATCGCGCCTCACTGAGAAGGCTGTGGAGCTGCACGAGAAGACCGCCGACCAGATGTTCGGACCGGAGCAGAGGGCAGAGCTCAACGCTCACTTTGCCGACATCTCCGCCGTGGTCAAGGTGTGAAAACGAAAAGGTCTCGTAGGGGTCACATAGTACATGGTATATGTGACATACATGGCTCAAACGGCTACCTAGGTCCCTTACAACTTCACTGACCAATGTACGATGGTTAACCACAGTGGTCCAATTCATAAAGTGCTAGTTCACTGAACGGTGTACACTGTACACCGTTCAGTGATCTAGCATTTAAATAATTACAGTGCAGTACAGTGTACTGTATAAACAGTACAATTCTGTTGGAACCCACAAGAAGGTCACAAACAAATAAACAAAGAAGAACAAATTTATCCTTCTATGTGACCCTTACAATAAACTTATGGTGTTTTGATGTTTTGCTAAAGCCCCCCAAAATAATAACTGTCTTTCTGCCCTCACTCAAAGGGCAAAGTGCACTCCATGGAGGGCATTGTGTCCGAGCACGAGCAGTACCTGGACGCTGTCCGAGACTTCAACGACTGGCTCATCTCCGCCAAGGAGGAGCTCCAGCGCTGGTCAGACCTGTCGGGCGACACGGCGTCTATAAGGAGAAAGCTCTCCAGAGTGCAGGTAAGGATCAACGCCTGCTGGGGAATAACCAACGTAAGTGAATCTTATTCGGTAGATCCGGTCAGAAGGTAGAGCCGGTCATGTGGTAAGTTTAAAGTGTTCCTGGGAGTCCTAAGGAGTCCTCGAGCAAAGACACCAAATTCGAAAGCGGACAGCTGCAGCAAGTTGAATTCCTTGTACATTTTTTCTTTGGGCAATACAATGATTCTGATTGTGACTTGTCTCAATGAGCTAGTCGACATCTTGTATCCCGGATACCACTGCCGCCAATGGGCTGCTTAGTGGCTTGAAAACTACTGCCGCCTAAACCGGAGGTACAGGGCACAGGACTGCAGCTAATCCTCCGTCCCTGACCCCCTCCATGCAGGAGCTGCTCGACTCAAAGCAGCGGGGCAGGGAGAGGCTGAGCCGGGTGCAGCGCAGTGGTGCGGCAGCCCGGGATCACACCGGCTCTGGGGGCTTCGAGGCCGTGGAGCGCGAGGAGGCGGCCCTGCTCTCATCGTGGGAACAGTGGGAGCGTGGCGCCCTGCAGACCAGGGCTGGCCTGGAGACCTCCCTCTCCCAGATCGCCAGCTCCGAGCAGGAGTTCAGCGTTCTGTCTTCTCGGCTGGGGCAGGACCTGCAGGACTTCGCCGCACAGCTCCATGACTGCCGCCTCAGGCTGGCCCAGTGTGAGGGAAAACACAGCGGGGAGGAGTGTGTCAAGGCCTGGCAGCTGGCAAAGGTCTGCTTCAGATTCTCAGCCATTAAGCAGGCCCGCTTTGGGCCTAAGTATTCATATCCTTTCTGGGAAATTTGTACGAATCCTGCTTACACATGTTATAACACACAGACGAACTCTCACAGGAAGTCCAGTTGTTCCTATGTGTTCCTATGTAATCATAGGAAGGAAGTTACTCTTATATCTAGAGCTATACGAGTACCTTCCTGTCAGATCCATATGAATCCTAAATACATTTGCCAGGATTCATTGGACCACCCGGACACCCTCTGTCTTGTCCTTGAGTTGTTGACACCGATCGTTGACAGCCGTTGACCATTCATCCTATAAATGTATGCATTATAGCGTATACAGGCTGTGTCTGAATGAATGATCGATGGGCCTATGAAATATGAATGCATAGACAGGGTGTAGTGTATGTGGTTATTGATCTCCAGGTATTGATCCTCATGTCCATCACTCCCAGGCCACGCTGGCGGACCTGGTGAAAGCTGAGCCCATGTCAGAGAGTTTGAAGACACAGCTCAATGACCTGTGCAGGTTCTCCAGAGACCTGGGCACGCTGTCAGAGAGGGTGTCTTCCCTCATCAAAGAGTACAACAGGTAGGCCCACTCAACCAGGTAACCCCAACGCAACAGGTAGGCCCAATACAACTGGTAATATGAAGAAAACAGTTATTGGGTATACCGATACAGGCAAGAATGAAAACAATCTTCAGCAAAGAAGCAAGTAGTCGCTAATCCAAGGAACAGGAACAGCCACTGATCAGACGCTTCACTGGCAATTGAAACACAACTTTGGTGAAATTGTGTTATCGATACTGGGTGATTATTGGATCACCCCAGCACCAAACATTGGTTTGGCGCTGGGTTTGTTCCACATAGTTTTGAATGTATTATTCATAATCCCCTTGGTGGATTAACAGTCTGATTTGTAGCCAGCCACTGATGACTGAAACGTCATGCCAACACACTATTACTTGATCGACCCAATTGTAGGTCTTAACGACGGCTCAATGCCATTGGTTTGTATTCCAGTCTCAGCCTCCAGGCCTCCAGGGGGTGCCAGAGTAAGGAGAAGCTGCTGGACCAGGGCTTCCGCTCGGCCTTCAGAGAGTTTCAGCAATGGCTGGTCAACGCCAAGATAAACACCGCCAAGTGCTTCGACGTGCCGCAGAATCTCAGTGAGGCCTCCTCCAGCCTACAGAAGATCCAGGTAAACGGAAACATACCTGATTCTATAGTGTTTAACCAAGTTTCATTTTTCTCCTTGCCTTTTGATGATTTCTAGGAAAATGCAATGTTTGTGCAATGTTTGTTGATCCTGTTCAGTGGATTGAAATGCTGATTCAAAATACTTCTTCTGGCTTCTTCTGGCTCTAATGTTATGATTAACAGTATACAGTATATGAACTGTATTTGACCCCAGTATGTGCTCCCTGTTCCCCAGGAGTTCCTCAGTGACAGAGAGAAGGGCCAGAGCAAGGTGAATGGTGTGCTGGTGAGCAGCGAGCTGTTCACCAGCGTGGCAGCGAAGGACAGGGTGGACGGCGTGCGGGCCAAGACAAACAGCGCCCGAGACGACTGGAAGAACCTCATGTCTAACCTGCACAACAGAGAGACAAACTTACAGGTGAACCATTGAGAAGCATCTTTCTTCCTCTGTTTCAAAACTCCTTTACAGTGAAGAAATAGTATGATGACGTTTGCAAGTTCAAGACAATGTTCCAGAAAATTCAAAAAATCAATGAAGATTGATCTGCTTTATAACCAATCAGATGTTGTTGATCTATTTCATAACCATTCAGATGTTGTGGATCTTCTCTGAACCAATCAGATGTTGAAGATCGTCTTCATAACCAATCAGATGTTGTTTATGTCCTCTATGACCAATCAGATGTTATTGATCCTCTTCATAACCAATCCGATGTTATTCTCCTTAGAACTTACTATGTCAGATGAAGGACTTCGAGACAAGCGCCGAACCGCTCCAGGATTGGCTGAACGTAACGGAACAGGCGGTGCAGGAGAGCAGCACACGTCTCCATGACCTCGCGGCCAAGAAGCAGGAGCTCCATAAACTGCAGGTAACGTCTCCAAGCAGGTCATTGATTCTGATAGTGGACCTTCACCCCACTCCACCCTGAGAGCCCAGTTAACCCCTCAAGCCCTCCATTAACCAGCTCTCCATTTCAACTTCCAACAGCTTTAGAACAGTTTAGAACCTCCACAATGATAACATTAGCCGAGGCTGTTTCCATTAGCAGACACTAACTAACTAACTAACTTTCTTTTTCAAGCATTACTGCCATTATGTTGCTCATATCTGCTGCGGTTACGTGTGTTGCTTTAAAGTAGTGTAGACCTGAGCAGTCAAAGCTCACACTACACCTCAATGTCCAGTGTTTAACATTGTCTGCTAAATAAAAAGCCTTGCTCCATGCCCTGACCACCGTCCAGCTCCTGAGAGTGGTTGGTTCAACTTGCCTTTTCAGGCCCTTCCTCTCTTCATTCACATGTTGCACACTGCTAACCCTCCAATGCTTCTCAACATGTTTAACTGTCCCTCGTGTTTCTTGTCTCTTGGTTCTTCTCGCTTGCATGCCTCCTCGTTAACATGCTTGTGCTCTTCCAGTCTGTGCTGGAGGAGTTAGCCTCTCAGGATGTGCACCTGAGCAGACTCAGGGAGAAGGCCCAGCTGCTGTGGGACGAACACGCTGCCGGCAAGGGCTTTATGCACCATGTGTCTCAGCTCTCCGCCCAGTACCTAGCTTTAACAAACCTCACCAAGGTACGGTAACGCCCGGCGCCCCTGTCTTGCCTACGGCCGACGTTCGCTAAGCCTTGTCTTGTTTCTCATGTGCCTACTTGTTTCTTACTCCCTCTCTGTCTTCATCTCTGTGTGATTTAAGATCAGAAGTAGGATTTCTAAGCTAGGAACCGTAACACAGGGCCCAAGTCAATGAGCATGCAGGTTAACTTTAAAACATCAACTGCATTGAGTGATGACTTGGGTGAATGCACAACAGGATGTAAGGAACATTGTGGCACCGCCAGTTAAATTCACAGAGATAATAAAAAACTTGCATATCCAAGGGCACACAAAATAAAATCTCTATGTGTCACGAATGTACCTATCATACTCTATCATAAATATATACTTATTTGTCCGTTAGTCTGTTAATTCTGAACTTGTTACTGGACAAGAACATTTTTTCCCACACCCAAACTCTGCCCTGTGGATCTCCTCTGGAAGAGCAGTTGGACAGAGGTCAACAGAGCCACAGTCAGCCTGGATGGAGCTCTTCCCTCTGCATCGTTATTTAACCTCAAACGACCTACCAAGACCAAGAACCCCATATTCAATACTATAAAACAGTATATTAAAAATACTAGGCCAGGATTGTCTTGATTTGTCTGGTAAGTACAAGTTCTGGGATTATCACTACTGTTCCACGGATCTCGCAGGAGAAGGCTTCAAGAATCGACAGGATAGTCACCGAACACCAGATGTTTGCCCAGGGGCTCAAAGAGCTGCAGAACTGGGTGACCGACACCAGCCACATGCTGCAGACCTACTGTGCCACCACCGCAGATAAAACCATCCTGGACAGCAGGATGATCAAACTGGAGGTAATGGAGAATTGTCATAGGAGTGGGGGGGAACATTTGGGGATACACTGTTGGGTAAACTGTCTATGGTCATATATGCTACACTTCTAACATCCATGGTTCCTAGGCCTTGCTTTCTGCACGTCAAGAGAAGGAGATCCAGCTGAAGATGCTGACCACCAGGGGAGAGTCTGTCCAGAGAAACACGTCGGCTGAGGGGGTTCCAGTTGTGCAGAAGAACATACAGGACCTCAAGGACTCCTGGGATGCACTGCTCTCTGCTTCCATTCAGTGCAAAAGGTTTTTTTGTTTTTTTATATTGCAATCTTAAGGCAAGACCATAAGGGAAAAGTTGAGATTCTTAAGTTTGATCTTACTTTCCCAGAGTTAAGAAGAAAAATCCATTTGGAATAACATGAAGTTGTACATGTCGCCATGGACCACTCGTGCTACCTCTCTATCCTAAGCATGTTGTTTGATTATCTATGCAGTCAACTTGAAGGATCCCTGTCTCAGTGGACCAGCTACCAGGAAGACGTTCACCAGTTCGTGGCCTGGATCGAGCATGTAGAAGATAGCCTGGAGTCTGGTACTAAACCGTGCTCGGAGATGAGAGACAAAAGTGCCAATCTGGGCAAAGCCAAGGTAAAAAATAAGCACTAACTTCAGTCTCTACTTGCTTCTTCAAAGTATCTCCTTCATTAGACGTGTATACTTCATCTTCTTAAGAGTATCTTCTTCATTAGATGTACTCCATATACTTCTTCTAAAAAAGTATCTTCCTCTTCATCAAATATACACTTTTGTCACCTTCTTAAAACTATCTTCATCAAATGTACATACTTTCTTCTCTGTTCCAAATGATCTTCATCAAATGTATAGAACATCCTCATCTACTTAAAATGATCTTCATCTCCTTAAAAATGTGTACTTTGTTCCTCTTTCTTCATTTTTCTTCAAAATGATCTCCTTCATCAAATGTTTATCTTGTTTGTTATCTCTGAAGCCAAAATATCATTACAAACTGTTGCCATGATCAGGCTAAGCCACCGATACGTTGCTTCTGAGAATTATGCAGAGGGCAAAGTAGTTAAATCTACTAGCTAAACTTATTGACAATACATACAATTATAACCCATTACCTGTTACCCGTTTCCTGTGTTCGTTCTCAGCTGCTGCACGAGGAGGTGCTCAGCCATAGTGCCTTGCTGGACACCATCAGCCTGAAAAGTGCCAAGATGGCCGAACACTACGTCACTCAACTGGAGCTGCAGGACCTGCAGGAGCGCTACAACGCCGTCAGAGAGAACGCCATGGTAACGAGCCGTGACAAAGCATGGACAGTGCAGAGCACTGGAGTCTCTGCATGCAAGATTGTTAGCGAAGGACAACTGAAGAAGCAGATATTATAATTTTTTCTAAATAAGCCCCTAGAAGGTGTTTGACAATGACAGATTTAAATGTACGGTTAAATGAGTTCTGATATTGAAATTGCCTTTTTATAAAAAACCTACAATCTTCAGGGTTTGGAGTTGCACAGCTTGGCACGAACAAACGCGATGTTCTTTAAAGCCCTGGGCATAGCAGCCTGAGATCTCAAGGTGCTTGCACACTGACCCAACAAACACTGACATCGGGCCAGTGTGCCATGCCTGTTGGTGGTTGTTGGCTGTTGTCAGATTACGTTTTTTTATATTACATTTAATTAAATTAATTAGCAGATGCTTTTGTCAAAAGCGACTTACAGTAAGTGCATTCAATGATGTAGATAAACCCCAAAAAGTGCAAGAATCATTTTAGTGTGTACATGTTGCATCGGTGTTGGCTAACTTTGGCCAACAATCTTGTTGGGTGTTGGTGTTTGTTGGTGAAGTGTGCAAGCACATTGTTAGGCATGGCAAGATTCTGGCATTGTACAATTACTGCTAGAGCCAGAGGACTTCCTTTCAAATTTCCAAAGGCTTTCTAACAGTGTATTTGTAGCTCAGGCTGGGGCACATTTCCGTTATGCGTTGAACAAAGTGAAAATAGACGAGGCGCTGTCCCCTCCCAGATGGCGGTTGGCACAGCGGAGGAGCTGGTGATGTCCCACCAGGAGTACCAGCGGGCCCTCCAAGTGTTCGAGGACTGGCTGGAGGAGGAGCAGGAGAAGCTGAGCTGCTACACCCAGCTGGAGGGAGACGTGGACACGCTGGAGGAGACACTCCAGAAGCTGCAGGTCTGAAATGAATCACTTTCTTTCTCCTTAATATTTGTTCTTCTTTCTCTTCTTTTTCATTTTCTTCTTTTTTGAAAAAAGATGACTTTTTTTGCATTGTCAAGGCAAATAAACTGTAGATATCAAAAACTTATCGAAGGTTCATCAAATGCATATGCTTTCTTTGTCTTTCTCCATGAGTATCTACCTCTTCATGATTATTTTCATCCTCTCCTATTCAATTATACTTTCTTCCACTTTACTCTCTTTTTCTTCAATTGTTTACCAAATTGACTTCCTCCTCTTCTTGTTCCTTTATATTACTAATTTCCTTTGCAAGTTATTGGTGACGAATTTTTGGTGGTTGTTCTGTTTATCATTCGTCCTCTTCTTCTAATAGAATGATCTTCTGCCTCTTTCTGATGATATTGTATCTATTACAACATTATTTGATTTTTTTTATGAAAGCTAATGTCGACCCTCTGCTGGTGAGTACAGGAACTGCAGCTGCACTGCACAGAGGGCCAAGCCCTGCTCAACAACCTTCTGGTCTGCCGGGAGCTGGTCACTCCATGGGGGCTCGCACAGATGGAGGAGCGAGCCCTGGAGATGTCCCAACAGGAATGGAGGCTGTACCAGGGCCGGCTGGGGGACACCAGGGCCCAGCTCAACAGCGCCCTGGCCAAGCTGCGGCAGATGGAGCAGAAGTTCCAGCGACTGGACAGCTGGCTGAGGGGTATGGAGACCAAAGGACAGCTGCGTGGTCATCGCAGGTCTGACCGCACCACCAAGGACGCTCAGCTGGAGCTGATTAAGGTATATATATTAAGTAGTATAAGTGCTCTTGTAGTCTAAATGATGCCATACTTTAAATGATGGTGTGATCGAAATTATTCTGTAGTCGAAATGATGCCCTCGTGGAAATACTGCAGTAGTGAAAATGATGCCTTAGTCTAAATTATGCCATAGTTGAAATGAGGCCGTAGTCGATATTATGGCATGGTGGATAAGCTGCTGTCGTAGAAATACTGCATTAGTGGAAATGCTGCCATAGTCTAAATTATGCCATAGTTGAAAATGAGACTTAGTTTAAATTATGGTGTTGTCAAAAAGCTGCCATGGTCGAAATACTGCCGTAGTAGAAATGATGCCGCAGTGGAAATACTGCCGTAGTT
>OMKX01046988.1:1122-12683 GCA_900302425.1 Brosme brosme
CCCCCCCAGTTAAGGGCAGTGCAGGAAGGAACCACAAAGGTCCAGACACCCTGACATTAGGCCCTCTCCTGACGGCCTTCCACTGCTGTCACCTATCCCCAGACCGGCGTCAGAACCCCCGGGTGAAGGCGGTGGCTTTTTTCCTCCCCTTCTTCCGCAGGGATTATTAATGACCTTGGACAGGCGGGATGCATTTTTTAAACAAGTCCAACCTGACTAATGAGCCCTCAGGTGACAGCCTCCTGCCTGAGCAGGGCTCCCGTTCTTGGGGGGCGGCGGTGACGTGAGACACATGGGGAACATGTCAGAGGAGCTTCTCCGCACCATGATATAACTAATGCTTCCTTTCCCGGCTCCATTATTCTCCAGGGCCCCTCTAAATCACCTTCGCCTGTGACCTTCCCAAGTAAAACATCTCATTTGTACCATGTGACGCTTCATCATTAAATAAGTCACGATGACGACCATTACACATAAAGCCTTCTTTGCGGTGCCACAAAGAAAGGGGGTGGGCGTTCTGAGATTGTGATAACCAGTAGGAACAAGGCACAAGCCCTAGCACAGAGGTCCAGCCAGGGACACCAGCCAGCCTCAAAGGACTGGCAGCATTGAAAACCAGCTCACATTTTCGGCTCCCCTTTATGTTCTGGATCTGGCATCGCAGAGTCACATGCCACATGCGGCGGCCCGTTTGGGATGCGATGGCACCAGCTGGCCATTCGGCTGGTGCTTTGCCTCTCTCCCTGTGTGACCTGGCTGAAACCCAACGGCTCAGAGAGGAATCCACAGGAGAACTATTAATCAAGTGGCCTTGCAACAAACAAATAAATAAATAGATTGAATGGTATGAGGGACCAGAGGGCCTCTCTGAGCGGGCCCTGGCTTGGGTTGGGTTCTCCAGTAGCCATGACTCTGGTTCTCAGGGGGGTATTTGGATATAAAACAGCCAAGAACACCACGTGACAAATATGAATTTACATGGAAATTTGTACGCCGGATTACAGCTCCTCCGTTGTTGATGGAAGCATGAATAAATATTTAATCTAGCAAGCCGTTTTCACAATACAATTTTCCTAAACACGTTTCAAAACGGGTCAAATGTGAACTTCGATTTGCATTCCAACCCTGCTGCTGACCTCATAACAAGCACATGAGGCCGGATTCAGCCGGCGACTATATCAATGTTTTGTTCGTTTTTCTTTCAAATAAAAAACAACAACAGGAAAATAGAGACTCTGTTATTCATAACAAGTCTTATCTTAATTTGTGACTCAGAATAAAAACAGGAAGCGGTCGTTCCGTAGCCTTTGGTTTGCAAGAGTTCCTCCTGGAGAAGAGAACAGTCTGAGAAGACGATGTGGGTAATTATAATTGATAATGGATCCTCTGTAAATATCTCCAACATGCCACATTTTGAGTCAACATCCTCATTATACTAATCTGTTAGTAATATATCAATTCGATTGGTAGTTATTTTGATTTTTAGTCAAATTCGTCTCAAAACGGCCTCGATTTAAATGAAAATTCAGTGGGAAAAACAACAACAACCTCATCTCCATATAAAAAAATACGAGCAGTAAAATCCCATGGTCGTTCATCTTCTTCATGTATTCCTTTTCATGAAGTTCAACCAGAGAGCCGTGACAGCATGAGAAAGCGATGCCTCACAACACCGGGGCTGGTCCAAAGAAAACAGCAGCCTACATATCAGCAAGGGAACCCAGGACCAGCTTCTGGTACTTGCCTAGCACAACATGCAGAGGCAGAGCAGACGGCGATTCTAGTAAGGCCTTGCACTCTGACTCATCTGGAAGCCCCTTCTATTGATAAGATGAGGGACCCACACAACCCCAGAAGCTTTCTCTTTCAACTCGCTCTATGCCTTGGTACAAGACGATATCACTAAGAACACCACATATACAGGGAACGCACCCATAGGCCACTTCACCTGGAAGCAACATTCTACACAGCTGCAGCTACAGGTTACCTGACACGCCAGATGGTATGACATCCTTGGGAACTGTTTGGATATGGGCCGGAACTTTCAAAAATGTGGCAGGTGATTGGATGAACCATCTGTCTATCACCGTCCATCACGTAGATCATAGGACGCTGATTGGCCCGAGCCACTTTGGTTCGTCCACAAGTGCATCGTGATCTTGCATTCCAGCTGCCTCGCAAGGTAAAGGTACGGGTGCAGCACAGGCATTAAAGTACCTACTTCATTCATACATTAATATTGATTATTAATATACAGGGTCCAAAATTTACTTTTCAAACAATTTTTCCAATCTGGCAGGCAAAAATACACAATTCTAAAGGTACATTTTGTGAATAGAACAATCGATCACAAAACCAGTCAGAAAGCCAATCACCATAGAGTGTGTCAATGACGTATTTAAAAGTTGTTATTCTAACTTCATAAACCACACAAAAGACAGGGCCCCACTTAAAACAACAGACACCTGTTATTTCAACTAGGCAAACAGGCAGTGTTGCAATAAAACACGTTTGAGCACCTTTTGGTGGATCAATGTGCTATTCTATACATGCTTAGAGAGCTACTGTACAGAGACATCTTTCTGTTTTCAACTGAAAATCTATATTCTAGAGAGGTTTGCTTGAAGAATACTTTAACTACAGCACCACCCATGTTAGACCTCCCTCAACACTAATATGTGCATCTTGTAATGTTTGGACTTAAAGCCATTACTGACAGCTGCAGAGATAAAGCCACTAATGATTTAGTCTCTGTGTCTAAATATGGGAATCGTCACCTCTTTTTAAAAAAAAAAAAAAAAACTACAACCAACTAACATGAGAACCCTCATGCCAGAAATCAAGGTGGAATGACATTTATCTATCCTTATCTTGTTGAAAACCTCGATTCTGGCAATCAATTATGGCATTGTACCGTCTGTAGTTTCTGAATAGCTGGCCGCTGCCATGAATAACAGACCGTTGCTATGGATGCAGTTCACTGTAGAACTGTAGAATAACAATTTGTTTTATTGGAAGCAGTACAATCTTTTCTTAATCAATAAAATAAACTGTTGGGATATTTTGCGTCAAATTATAAATTAATTTAGATAAGTAGGTAATACAATAAGTAGGAGAATGTACAGCGTCATTATTGCGAAATTATTTGGGGTCTTGCTTCACCGTGTCTGGGTTTATCTCGCATAATGACCGGCTCGCTGTACATTATCTCTTACTCGTTACGTTTTTCTTCAGAAAAGAGGAATTCATAAGAACTTATTTGATTGAAGCAGCCAATGAATAGTAAAAAAGTAAAATGGGGAATCAGAGACAGGTGGAAGATAGATATTTTTGTCTCATGTATGCAAATTAATATTTCTTGCCATAAGCACACAACAATTCACAGGAAAGACGTTCATTACTAAATGTCACGTTTCAGAACAGCTGCTCATCATCATGGAAATAGATTCTTCATGTTCCTGTTTCTGGTTTTATGTTTTCTAAAAAACTGCATTCAACGAAACTGCACGTCTTCTTTTTACTGTAATTGTTGTTGGCTATTTGCCTAAGCTTAAAGGAGCGGGCTTTTAACCCTGAGAACTATGACCAAGAAGGTGAAAGGATCACACCGGGCAGGCAGCAGCGAGGCAAACCGCCAGATTCACAGCCCGATCGGACATTACTGATTTAGTATAGTTGCATAATGAAAATGTTAATTCAGTTTAAACAATCAAACAAACAAATACACAATAAACCAGAACATATTCAACGTGACATTGTATCTTTTGGAAATGGAACAAATAAATCTTGAAAGACAATATAATAATTTACTTTCTTCCGCCTTATTTGGACAAAAGTGGGTACACCTCAGGGTTAACAAGACAGATACATTCTTTAAATAAACTGTTATTGAATTCATTTCCAATGAATGCTTGTGGACCACAAATGCCATTTCAGCCTAGGGATATAAAGGAACAATTAAAAAAGGTATAACTGAATTGTATCCAAACCCAAAGGAGAGCTCAGGCCCGTATGTAGGCTTATTTTGGGCCTCATTGTGTTTCGGGTCCTTTTATTAAGATGAAAATAAAAATAAGGAAATGTGAGTCACAATGACCAGAGTCCCTGTGGAATGATACAGTTTCTGTAAAGTCCTAACAACCTTCAATTTAAATGTTAATAATTGGAAATCATTTGACTGAGCTTGAATATAACCTTTCTGACAGAGAAAAAGAGAAAGAGAAAAGAAATACATGTTTTCTTTCAGTGTGTGTTTTCACACGAAGATCATTTTCAATAGTCAGATAAGAGTTTCCTTCTGTTTAGATAACCATAGACATCACTTCACGCTAGTCTCCATGGAGAAAGAAACGAAACTGTGATAAGGTTGATATGTTGCTAACATCAACATCCCCTTGCTATTAATTCTAGCAAGATATGCAATGTATTTGTCATTATACACTGCATATCCCACCTATTTGGAATTCCCTGGGGTGTCTGATTCATACAACAGTACTACATACAATAGAGATAATCCTGTGACACATGAGTTAGCAAATGCCTAGCCTTAATTAGTTTGTTCATTAACAAACCTCATTAGTAAGTTATGTAGGAAAAAGACACAAGAGATGCATTTAAATAGCTATCAACTACTTGAAGATATATGTTAACTGAGACTTGAATACTGGTACCATTTTCTTAATTTAAGATATTATTTTGATTTAGAAAGAACGAAAGAGTCTGCAAATAGGTTATAAATACCAGTAAGGAACTGGGCATTAAATATTTAACTATGTTGGATAAAAGATGGAAGTAGGCCCCAGCGAGAATTGAACTCGCGACCCCTGGTTTACAAGACCAGTGCTCTAACCTCTGAGCTATGGAGCCATGGTTGACCCAGTTTTTTTGACACACATTAAGCTCATTGCAATGCCACAAGGCAAACAGTGCATCATCAGCAAGACGAGCTATCAGTATGGTTACACCTAGTTCTGCATTTAATCATATTTTTTATGTATAGCCAACAAATAGAGATACAGGAATCCCATCTGTGCGTTGCCTTGGTAGATTCAACATTCAACTTTCTCTCACACCACATAAGCTGAGAGTGGCAGAAACCATTGGTGGAAGAAGTACCCAGATCTTTTACTTCTTCTTTTACTTACTTCTTTTACTTCAGTAAAAGTAAGTAAAAGTCCTGCATTGAAAATGTTACTTGTGTAAAAGTACAGTATTATCATCAAAATATAATTAAAATACCAAAAGTGAAAGTAGGCTACTCATTATGCAGAATGGTCAATTTCAGATTATATATATTATATTATTGGATAAAATGTTGCATTAATGAGGAGTACAAAGTACAATATTTGCCTCTGAGATGTAGTCGAGTACAAGCATAAGATAGCAGAAAATAGAAGTACAAGAAACTCAAATACTGTATGTACCCGAGTACAGAACTTAAGTAAATGTACCTAGCTACCTTCCAGCAGAGGCACACAGACATAGAGGGAAACTGGTGTATTATCCAATGTGGCTCAAAAGAATAATGCAGACCTGGTAGGCTTTGCGTCCACTGGGTGAGGACAGACAGGTGACTGAGTGCTTGTCCACCAGGTCCAGAGCCTGCACCGCACAAGAGCCAAAGACAAACTTAAGCCTGAAAGAGAGTGACAGGCATGAGGAGAGAACATATTTATCTGTATGACATTTACACTGTCAACATAATGAGCTGGCATTGCAATTGAATGGCATCATGTTACATAATTATCATTAGAAGACATAGTTTAAAATAACACGGGAGGCACAACTCTAAATACAATAAATAAATGTGTTTAGTTCACCAAACACGGGAAGGATTGTCTTGGGGTTAGGGTGTTATTGGGGTCACGCCACTGCAGTCTGCAGTCTACCTGTAGGCATCCGATTCCTTGAGCAGGATGCCTCACTTGGATTTTTGGCTGCTAGTGCTGATTTATAGTGAATAATAAAGAAAATAACTTTCAAGCTCCTTTGGATCAGTGTCACCAAGTAACCTAGTCATCTATGATACTAGGTTACAAACATGACAGTAAAGTAAAACCAGTCTAGACTAATCTCACCACGTATCGGTTTCAAGGGAAAGTGACAGTGTGGAGGAAGAAGTAAAAGTGTGATCGCCGAGTGGGAGCGATGCTCAAGGTCATCCCTCAAACGAGAGTCATCCTGCCTCACAGAAAGGAAGTGGTCATGTTGACCTATGCATGGAGCAATACTGTGCCTCCCTAGTCACACAACCACGCAGGCAATTTTGCAGGAAATGTCTTGACAAAAGAACAATAGAGTGGTGCGGTGCCATTGCATTGTGTCTTTGGATTGTCACTGTGTCAACACTGAGCTGGTAAAAAAAGAATCAAATCATGCTGGTCAGCGAACATGTCGGCACATCCATGGTCATGGACAAGGTTTTTTTTTTTTTTATCAATCTGCCATCCAGACCTCAGTTGTCTTCCGTCCAAGCAAAAGAACAGATTAGTGTTAGTGCAAACTAAACACATTACATGTGGGGTAACGCATTACCAGAAGCCGTATTAACAACCCTAAGGCATGCGACTATACTTACACAAGTGCAACTAAGAATACACCCAGAACTGTAAGCAAAGCACTTATACTTACGCAATCAGTAGGTCATCAGGGACTGCAAGTTAAAGACGGGAGATAAGAAGAAAGTCAACTACCTTTGTTTAAAGGTTCAGTTATATCACATAAACGTTATGTACAGAAATTGCAGATTTTTTTATGACATTTAATTAGGTTCAGACCAAAAGCATGCAGATCACTACTTCTGTAGTAATAGGTTGTATTTAATATTAACAACAAATTGAGTCACAGATTCTGTTGATACCCAAGTCATTATTCATGGAAATACCAACGTAAAATAACTAATTAAATAACAAGAACATAATAATGTTTGTACTGAGGCACTTTATTCTACGTCAAGATGTTAAATTATGTGAATTACAACATCTGAATCATTATCGAATATATAGCATCTCTATATCATCTCAATTAGAGTTAAATGATCCAGTTCCAACCCATGGTTCAAACTCCTCTACTGCAGCGCCACCTACTGGTACATATTACACCCTTCACTACTACTTCGTAACCGAAAGATGCTACTGAAGTAACGGACCCGACATTTACGTCGCAGTTCTCTGACCGTTGAGAAGGATTTTCTATGTACATTTGATCTGAAGGTTGAACGTTTTGGTTAGTCTGTAACCTGTGAGTTTAGGGTTCGTAACGTTAAGGTTCAGGTTACTAAGAGTAACATGCTAACATCAAAATGTTACGTTACTAATATGACGTGTTAGTTAGCAATATAATACACTTAACAGCACTGCCCTTACTTTGTGACTTTTCTTCATATATTTTCTGAATGTCTTTAAATAACTGTTCAGCCACTGCAGGTAAAAAAGAGCGCATTGCTTACAGGAACTCTTTAGATTTACTTGTAGTACCTTGACCAATAGGCTGCTCGTATATTACAACGTTTCCTGGTTACGTTTAATTCCAAAGTAAAAGCCTAGGACACGATCTAAATGTCAGAATAAAAGTCTGGTCTTACGTTACAAAAATAAATCCACTTGAATCTGTCAATTCATAATAAAAAATATAAATAAAACAATACATTGATAATAATTGTCAAGAGTGAAATGGAATGCTTTTGTGTGCTTAAAAGCTGAATATTGGAGTAAGGAATGGTGCTACCTTCGTCACAAAGGCCTGGAAGAATGCCTTGATTCGTATTTTTGTTTAGTAATATTTCAAATACAACCTTATGGTGTTTTTGGAGACTTGTGTCTTTGAAGCGACATCTTCATTTTGATTAAACAAAATATAAACTTAAAAATAAAATGCCTGCAGAATGAATGCATGCAGGCAAGCAAAACAAATCTACAAATTTAGCTATAAGGGGAATAGTATACTCTGGATATGCTCCCAACTTATATATATAGCAATTGAATACTTTTGCCATTAATTTAGAAGGCATTTATACAAGTAACCTGTATGTACCATATAAACATGTCAATGAAGATCAGGTAGGGCTAGGCACTTTGCTCAAGAATACCGACATGTAGACAGACTATACTACATATTTATATCCTGAATCTTTGGAATAGGAGTTTGAACACCCGAGCCACCATTTTTACTTGAGTAAAATATTTAAGTGTGTGTGTGTGTGTGTGTGTGTGTGTGTGTGTGTGTGTATTTAATTGATTAACAGAGACACTTTTCAGATGTGGAGAACTGATCCACTTTATTTGATTGGTCTGAATTCTTGTAATAGACTATCAAGAGACATTGTGCGATATGAACATTGCATTTCAACATCATAGGATACATGGGTTATTTCAAGTCTCAATTTCAAAAAGTCACCACTGCGTGTTTGATTGTGAGCTGAAAAGACGCTTCAATTTAGTTTCGGCTTCATTTTAATTTTTTTGTCTTTTTAAGATTCAAGTTTGTAAACTTTTTTTTCGTCATTGCCATTGTAAACACATACCACCCCATCAGTATGGGATGAAATACATTGATGTATCATAGAAAAGAGGGAAAAAGAGCTAGGAGAATTCAAAATAATGACGAGAACGAAAAAATGTATCAAGTTTAGAGCAGATTGGTTGTCTATATAGCACGGTAGGATTTCACATATTTGACAAAGAGGCTTACCCAGAAAGGAACGTTACTGACATTATAAATGATGACCTAGCGTTAATACTTGAAAGCTTCATGCCTGTTGATGGGTGGAGGGGAAAATTCTATCAACCCAGGATCCAGAGAAGAGATTTAGGAGACCATGGTATTAAAAATGACAACGACAGCAACTCCCGAAAAAAAATGTTTAATAAAAGAAGGGACCATACACTAATTGAGACCGTGAAGCAAGTGTCCTACTCAAGAAAAAGAAAGAAATGAAGCACCAGCTACTTAGAGAAGGCCGGAAGTCCAAATATCCGTCTCTCTAGCGAGCCGTAGGGAGATTTAAAGCACACCTCAGTAAACTCCTGTGGCGGAGGCTGAATAAGTTACACAACAGGTAGTATGGCCTTTTGTTGACTAAAAGCCACAAGGCAAAACAAAAAAAGTGCAACAACGGTGCAGCAACGTTCTTTTTCACGTTTGGTTAGTTTCATATTTTTTTTTGTCCAACGGAAAGATAATACCGAGTTCAGTTTCAGATTACTGTCTTGACAGTATAAAAAAAAAGGGGGACTACATAAGAGAAAAGGAACGTACAAATATCAATAAACACCAATGTATATCTCTGAGAAAATTTATTAAAGCTGCCTTGTTTTTCAAGCCGCCAGGGATGGCATACCCTCTCACGAAGGAAAAAAAAAGAAAAATAGATTTCTTCTCTTGCACTATTTTCACCTTGACTACGTTTCAGAGAGCGTCCAATTTGTGCAATAGTGGGAGACTTTACTGCTTCATGTTATAAAAACCCCAAAACATAGACAACGTCAGCTCATGTTCGTAATTCAGATCAATGCAGGGCCCAAGAAATTGTCTTCAAGAATATCACTGTCGGCAATATTAAGCTTATCATTGACTTTCACTTTTCATACTCTTGACACCAGTGTTTCTAACTCGCACCAAAGATAGTTTCCCTGACTGCAAAGTGGGTAACACACGTTTATTTTACAGGTGGGTTCTTTCAATGAATTGTCCCAGATGTTGTAGTGAAATGTAATTGAGTCCGGTGTGTGTGGTTCACTAATGGTCACAATGTTGAGAATCTGGGGGTTTATGGTGGGCAGGGGGCCAGCACGTCTCTGTGCTCCACACGCACGATGAAGAACACACCTCAGGTCCACCTCTACCTCGATGCATCACAAGTGTTGTGATGTGTGTTTGTTAGTCTGTGTGTGTGTGTGTGTGTGTGTGTGTGTGTGTGTGTGTGTGTGTGTGTGTAGCGGTGGTGGAAGATGTTTCAAGAGGGAGACCATCTGTGATACCAAAAAGACTGCGATGCTCCTCTTCCTTCTCCTCTTCCCCATTTTAAAGTGGATCAATTTTAAAAAGCAACATTAAAATAAGAAATCAAGTTACGAAAAAACACTGCAAAAAGCTGACTATTTACATACAATGATTTTCTCTAAAGACAAGGTGTATCTTTACAGAAATCAAACAAAAACTCAGAAATTGTCTCTCGTGTCATTTCCTTTTCTCTCATTTTAATCTTTTTTTTTTTTTTACATAAGTTCTTCATCTTTATTTTGTTACTCATAAAGTCCTCTTAGTGACCCCCTACTCCCCATCATCCCCTCCTCCTCTGGCTGTTCCAGTGCTCACAGAAAAAAACGAGTCTGTCCTGAAAAGGCCTGGCTGGGTCACGAGCCACAGCTGCTATTCCTGGCAGTTGACACCAGGGGGCACCATCGGACCCAGAAAAAAAAATACATCCCCTTGCGGTAGCCGGCTGCACTCACCAGTGAGTGAGGCCAGATCTAGAGAGTGGAGGTGAGGGGAAGGTGGGCAGGACAGGGTTGGGCAGGACAGGGTTGGGCAGAACCTGCCCTGAGCCCAGGCTCCCTCTCTCTCTCTCTCTCGCTCTTTCTGTCCCTCTTCCCGGTCCCCTGGGTTTACTGGGCATTTCAGTTGGTGGGGGGGAGCCGTGGGCGGTTGGAGGCCCGCTCAGTCGTCGCTGTCCGACAGGGTCTCATACTGCTCTGACAGCAGAGGCTCCCGCTCCCACACCCTCTGCTGCTGCTGCTGCTGCTGCTGCTGCGCCGTGGGGCCAGCAGGGGGTGGCGGGGGCAGCTGCTGCTGCTGGCTCTGGATGGCCGGCGAGGCGATGGAGGTGGGCGGCATGCGCATCGTCAGGGGGTTGTAGGGGAACTGCATGGAGCCTGGAGCAGAGAAGGAGGTGAGGTGAGGAGGTGTCTATTTGTTAGCATGATTTAAAAACCCATCTGTACATGTGCAGGGGCAGGATAGTCTACTGGACAGGGGGTCTGACTCTCAGCCGAAAGGTGCTGGGATTGATTTCCCCAATGTCTGCCACCTAACCTGTGGGCATCCTTGAGCAAGATGCCTAGACCCTCCCGGTTCATAAATGACAACTGAATCCACTGTCAGTCACTTTGGATAAAAGCAATTAGCCTCACCAAGTGACTAAATAGTCATAATTTGGTCAGTCATAGCTTATCGAGTAGTCAATTGATTACCCTCAACTTTACACACTAAACGTTTGTGCGTACGGTGTATGGTAGTCATTTGGTAAGTCAATGACTTCTCACCACCGTACACACTATACCAGGGTTCACCAACACAGTGCCCGCAGGCACCAGGGCGCCCGCAAGGACCATATGAGGCGCCCGCAGGCCTGTTCTAAAAATAGCACAACTCACCAGTGAGCTGCGTTTAAAAATGGTTTTAAGTCATTGTTGATAATTATTGTGAGAAATCATTAACATGATCAGTGTCTTCACATAGATGAGTATCATTAATCATTAGTAATAATATATAACTAAAGGCAAACTGAGCAAATTTGTTATTTCAGGAGAGTGTATCAAACTGGGTGCCCTTCGTATGACTCA
>OMKX01048322.1:4182-22214 GCA_900302425.1 Brosme brosme
CATTGTATGTTTGTACGTCCTGGCACTTAATGTACACACTTATTGTATGTTGTACGTCCTGGCACTTAATGTACACACTTATTGTATGTTTTATGTCCTGGCACTTAATGTACGCACTTATTGTATGTTGTACGTCCTGGCACTTAATGTACACACTTATTGTATGTTGTACGTCCTGGCACTTAAAAATATCCTACCTATCTTTGTTGTATACGGGGAATGGGTTAACCTAGCAATTGTAAGTGCTTGGCACTTGTTATATGAACATCCTTTCTGTACCGACAGCGCTATATTGTTATTTCTCTTTCTTCTGACAAATGTAATAAATTGTAAGTCGCTTTGGATAAAAGCATCTGCAAAATGCCCTAAATGTAAATGTAACATTCTATAATATGTACAGCGACCATGGTGTCTATGCCAAAGATACCGTTTTGTTTTTGATTCAACTGGTTAACCTACTGCCACCATACACAATCCAGGCCATTCCAGGACACCATTGTTGTAGGAAAGGGAGGGGTGATGGGGGATCGTACAGGTGGTTGCAAGCACTACTCACGGAATCACTGATTTTGGACAAGAACCTCGACTTCAGATAGATTAAATTGGTAAGGTTAATTCATTCTTTGTAATTTATAATTGTTTATTAGTTATACTCTTCCTAACACAGGTGGTGCACGATACTAGTAGTAAAATAAGTTATGTACGAGCCGCTTAATGGCAGGCTTAGCCATTTCCATTGTGTGAAGTATGAAGGCACGTTGACACGACGGGCAAAGATAATAAGCATATTCTCATTGTTGCATGTGAAGACACAACTAGGCTGTACAGTTCAATGGGACTCACTTTGCCACTGGTGTTGCTGTTTGAGAAACAACACTCGACAGCATGGTGTCCCTGTCCACACTAAGGATCATCAGACATGGTGGCCAGTGTGGTCATGATGCAGTGAGGAAGAGAGTGTGAGAGTGAGAGAGAGAGGGGGAGAGAGATAGATAGAAGGGGGAGATTGAGATAGAGCGACAGAGAGATAGAAAGAAGAGAGCAAGAGAGAGAGAGAGAGAAGGGGAAGTGAGATGGTAGATAGACAGCAATATTGCAAGATAGAAAGACAGACAGACGGACAGAAATACAGACAGACAGCTAAACGAAGATAATAGAATAAAGCCATATGACCTAACATAATCATGGTTCTATCGAGGATTGACTATGTATAGCCATGTAGAAAAATGAATAAATTAATGTGCAATGAGTCATAATTAAACCCTTTTTGCATGTGAAGGGAATTAAACATATTCTAAGTTCATTAAATAAACCTCATCAGAATCTGGCTCTCTGATGTTATTGGCTGTCTGAAATATCGAGGCCCACGCAATGTGATCTGACATTATAGATTTTGTGGAAATGGGTTCATAATGTTAATGAAAAGACCTCTACTCTGGACAGATGTCACACAGCATCACTATAGCAACCTATTTAGCTTGCATTTTCTCTTTGTAACTAGTTAGTAGAACACGGTAAGTGCATTATGATCAGGAGTGTTGATGTGTCATATGATAACACTTGATTTGAAGTGTATCTGCAATCTGTTTGCAGAGGCGAAAGTAAACACAAAGCACCTTTATACTGCTTCTATCGAGCTGTTGAAGCTGGTTGGTCTGTTTCCAAAACATGATGACCATAAAAATGAAACCCACAGCAACTCTCCATTCCTACTCCCTGATGTCCAAGCTTTTCTTTCTAGAATTGACCATAGGCTCTTAGGAGACGCATAGTCAGAGCTCTATACACATCCTATGAATCTTTTGCTCCAGTCTCCAGTGATACAGTCCTTGATATGTTATTTGTACTCACTGTGTGTTCCTGTCTGTCGTTTTTTTCCTTCTATTTTCCTAGGCTGTAACTGTTTGGATTGTGAAAACACATTTCCTCGATCAAGCATAACGGAGTCATTTCCAATTGCAACACGGCTGTCTGATTCACAACAAGCTGGATTCACGGGGCCGTAACATAAGCAGAGCTGCAGCCTGAGTATTACTCAGGCTGACTGAACCCTCTGCCGTGGAAAGATGCGTGGAGAGACTGACCCCAGGTGTTAATGTGATGTGAAGGGGGCAGTCTCCCCCACCCCCAGACTACCATGATGGAACCTGGTTTCGCAGCTTCTCCGGATCACCTCCACCTCAGCAGTGGCAACTACAATGCTGTCTACAACTGGAGTGTTCTCCGCCAACACCACCAGCTCCACAACGAGACCAACAGCAATGAAACGGTGTCCCTGCAGGACTTTGTATACAGCACAGCACTGGGGGTGTTCCTTGGGCTAGTGTCTCTGTTGACAGTCCTCATGAACCTTCTGGTCCTCTACGCTGTCAGGAGGGAGAAGAGCCTGCACACTGTGGGGAACCTGTACATCGCCAGCCTCTCGGTGGCCGACCTGATAGTGGGTGCCACGGTGATGCCTCTGAACCTGGTGTACCTGCTGAAGGACGAGTGGTTGCTAGGCCGTGCGGTCTGCCAGTTTTGGCTCATCATGGATTACGTGGCCAGCACAGCCTCCATTTTCAACCTGTTCATTTTGTGTTTGGATCGCTATCGGTCGGTCAGGCAACCTTTGAAGTACCTGAAGTACAGAACGAGGGGACAGGCGTGTCTGATGATCTCTGGGGCCTGGCTGCTGTCCATGATGTGGATTGTTCCTATTTTAGGATGGAGATGGTTCACCCACGTGGACCTCAAACCAGAGGATGAGAATCAATGTGATACGGATTTTCGCTTCGTCACCTGGTTCAAAGTGATTACTGCTATATTCAACTTCTATGTGCCCTCTATTTTAATGCTGTGGTTCTACACGCACATCTACTTGGCAGTCAGGCAACATCTGAGAGAGAGAGAGAGGATCGTCCATCCAACCGATTCATTTGGCGATAATGAGATTGAACAAAGCGCTCTTAACCCGGAGCTAAATGCTTGCAAATCACCAACGAGAAACAAAGACCGTTTAGGTAGATATACTAAGAATGACCACTTGTTGGACCATAACACCCTCGCTCAAAGATATTCTCTCGAAGAAATGGCAAAACCATTCCAAGCAAATCCCAAATCTCAAAGTGCCATAACTCAGAGGTCAATGCCCATGATGACAACGGAACAAATATCAAGAAAGAACAACAGGAGTTCTCCGGCTCCTGAACAGAAGACGACCAACACGGCGACTCTTCCAAGTCTGCCGGGTGGGTCATCTTGTATGGCATGTTTAGATGAGCATAATGACATCAAACACTACTTATCTATAAGCGAGTGTCGAGTTACAGTGCCAAACTTGGTAAGTGGCGAATTTGACTTAGGCCATCTACCAAAGGTAAAGCAGTACACTACCGTCATGTACAACAAAGACGTTAGTCAGTCAACCCCCTCGGTTGAGGAAACAAGTCAGGAGACAACAACAAACTCAGCCAACGGTGTGACAATAAAACAGACCTGGCAACGTTTTGTTGACCAATCCCGTCTGCGGATCCAGTCACTTAGAATCCGCAAAGAGCATAAGGCAGCTAAGCAGCTGGGCTTCATAATCGCGGCATTCCTGTTGTGTTGGATACCCTATTTTATAGCTTTCATGGTCATGGCATTCTGTCGGAAGTGTGTGCACCATGATCTGCATATGTTCACTATATGGCTCGGGTACATCAACTCAACGCTTAACCCCTTTATATACCCTCTCTGCAACGGCAACTTTAAAAAAGTTTTCAAAAGTATTCTACACATACCTGAGCATTTATGAGAGCTTATCATGCCTACAAAAAAATGCTTACTCGTGCCTATAAATAATGACTGGCTAAAGTCTCGCTATACAAAATGGTTTTGAATTGTAAAAAGTGTAAATAGCAAAGATAATAATATATTGAATGTACTTTTATCCATGACAGCCTAAGAACAGTAAAATACAAATACGAACAAATGTTTGAAAGATATATATTTTCCCCACTCTATAGTGTCATATAATATTGCAGTGGAAGATTATGCTGAAGAACATTTTAAGATAAAACAAAAATGATAGGCGTATTGAGTGATCAAGTCTGACCATCCGAGACACATGATAAGAGACACTGTGCTTGACACAAGTGCCTGCTTTTGTTACTTTTGAGTAGACAGTTCAATTATAAGCATTTAGACGATGTATTGTATTTACTTTGTAAGAGGGAAAGGGACTTAAATGTGTGACACAAGTTTCACAACGTGCTAACAGGGTAATAAAGTGTATACATAACATTTGTATATTATTTTCAAAGGTTCAAATGTTTTGTTTTCGTGTCAATAAATACTATTATTCTCAATATTTTTGTAGTAGACATACTGTCCCTCAGCATGGATCTTGTGTGCATCCTTCATCTGCTTTAACCTTTTCAATGAGGGATCACCTCCCAAAAAAGTGGCCCAAATTGTAATTAGCACTTTGTGTTTAACAGAATGTTTAATAAACCTGTTTTTTCATGTGTGAGGATGTTTTTGAAAGATATCTGTAGGTGTTGTCCAATCTTTTTAAAAGAATTGTTTAATTTCGATGTGTGGACTGCTCAATGCAGAGGACACTAAAGTTGAGTTTGAAATGATCTATTGACTTGGTCTCTAGAAAGCACTCCCTCACCAGCTGGATGGGATACGGTTTGATTTACTATCCTGATCAATCATTCATAATAAATGTAAAGTCTACATATTAGGGATTTTATTGCCCTGCTGGAAAGAAAATGGAATGATTTGAAATCAATAAATACCATTGATTTAATGTTATTGTCAATTAGTAGTCCATAAATGTATTTAATGGACAAAATACAACTTTTTGTAGGAAAAAAAATATACAAATAGGCCTACGTAAGCCGTCACCTCCTGTAAATCTGTAAACCCGGCCAAATATAGCACAATATTTCTATAGAAATATGTTGATTTTTAATTGAGGCAAAAAAACAGTTTTTGTGTGTCTGTGTCTGTCTGTCTGTTTGACTGTCAATTTCTGTGTGCTCATGTGTAAGCAAGTTTTTGTTAGTAGCATGATAGTACCCTGGAAAAAGAAATGGGTTTCGGAAATAGACCTATGGCTATCAATGAGCCACAAATATCTTTAGTTGGGTTTTGATGTACTATTAAGTTGGAGGATGTAATTTTCTTGATGGTTTTCCAAGTTGTCTCAGCATATGTGGGAATTATCTATGGGAATTATGAGGGATCACATTCAATATAGCCAAATTATCTGTTGTTCTGAGAGATTCCTGGAGACTTGAATAATGAAAAAGACGAAGAAAAAAGGAAGCATCGTTTTCTAATGAATGGATTGGTGGCTGTGATGGGAATCGGCAATACATGAATAGGTGAGTACTTTACTAACACATGTAGTACTCAACGCACAGTGCATTTGCTCTCTATTTATGCCACATCACGGTACAGCAGTTTCCAACATGGACACTGGATGAGGTCATCGTTCTGTGTTATGCTGGTACCAGCTGCGGACGACTGGAAACAAAATAGCAGCAGCAAATCTGATGACTATACAACACCTTGATGTACGTCCCCTTTGTATAATATGATGTATTATGTGTGCTTTGCATTCCGTCCAAAACAGATAAGCTATGCAGACAGATAAACACAGCAGGTTAACTTTCCCATCAAGTCTGTCAATTCATTAAAATGCGACGGATAGAAAGATTGGCTTGGGACACATTGAGGATTTGGCAGGATTTTATTTAGGCTCCTGTTTTCTTATCAGTTTGATCAGTTCATACATAATTATTATATACATTATTTAGCATATTGCTTTCATGCAAAATAAAAATAAAAGCATCCTGTTTTTCTGAATTAACGAGTTAACAAAATAAAAGCATCCTGTTTTTCTGAATTAACTAGATAGTTAACTCGTTAATTCAGAAAAACAGGATGCTTTTATTTTTATTTTGCATGAATGCAATACGCTTCCGTACAACTCAACGGTTTCGATGGTTTCGACAGCAACTGTTTTAAATCAACCACCTTGTAGGCCACATGTCTGATCAGCCAATGAAATCTCACCAGAAAGTGACCTAACCTGAATGGAAGAAATGTGGTCAGAAATGCTGAAGCTGCTCCGCGACTACACTCGCTAAGCTGAAGCAGTACGGTCGTATACTTCTTTTAGGGAATACGAAATTACTAAATTATAATTCATTCATAAGATTGAGGCACTTCAAGTAATGGTTTCGCATTGTCTCATTCTCTTTCAGGTTGTGAGAGATAATGTCCAGGTAGAGATAAAGCTAGATTACATTCCGTACTGGTTTACACCAAGAGCATCCCACATCTGGTCCAAATGAAAAGAAGCGGCGCGTACAGGTTCTTGTCGGTATTCTCTTGCTTTTTTGTTTTCGCCTTCCTGTTTTTGTTTTGGTATTTTGTGGTTTATTCCATGGTGCACGCTCCATGAAGTGCACGATAGACGTCAGCTAAGCTAATGTTGTTAGCAACAACTCGGCTGTCATCCAGATCCAGACTTACCACAATGCATCGCTTTATTGACACGACGCTCTAGTCACATGATCTCAACCAGGAAGTGATACTTTTGGTAAGTGTACGTTTTATGGGATAGTGGCGTCTATGGGTCTCAATATCTGAACAGATATTTCGGGGAAACTTTTCTTGCTGTTTTTATTTATGACATAGTTGTGATGGATTCTTAATCCATTTAACCTGCTGTTGATGAGGGTTGTGAAACAAACGTGACGGTAGCTGTCAGCATGATCGCCTACTGCTTTTGGTCACAATAATGTGTCTTCACCCATTAATTACACTACCACTCATTCCCACTAGCTAGTCAGTACCTAATCATTATGTTACAGAACCGGCCCACCATATTGTGTGTTTTGTAGATCTCGCAGACTTGTAGAACAGGGTAGACGATATAGGGTACAAAAAGCCAGACTTATCATTTCATGACAAATAATACAATGCTAACAATTTTTTGGGGGTATTTATTAATCATGTACAACTTCTGTTAATGTGTGATCTCGCTTTTGGTTGTGGTCTGTTGAGCTACGGGCCATAACAAGTGATATATCTTTGACGAATTTTCATAATTGTGATTCAATCCCTTTAACTGACTCAATAAGAGGAAGTTACAGTTCTGTATGATACATCTTTTTTTTCAATCCATGAAGCTATCTCAAGTTTCAATATTGTATGGTAACCAGTAAACTGTGTTCCCTTCCAGCTTGGTTAACTTAGCCCATTAGTACATTTTCAATGGCATCCAGCTCTGGTGAAGCAGGGTCTTCTCCAGTGGACACAAAGCTGCAGTTCGCTCCCTTCTGCAGCGCTTTGGAGGCGGGCTTCTGGCACCAGCTCACTCAGAAAAAACTCAATGACTACAGGCTAGATGAAAGCCCCAAATGTATCAAGGGTTACTACTATAATGGTGAGCTGAGGAACAACAGTTAAGCTATGCATTGTATGAATTGGCTTTATGTTTAGTATATCTTGTCTTTTATAATATGAGGAGTGGAAATTGCTAAAGATTCTATAGCTGGAATATAAGGAAGTTCCTGTCTTGTGAAATGTCCTTTTTTTCTTTTTCTGCTTTTTTAAGGTGACCCAATCAGCTTGCCTACACGTCTCACTTTAGAGTTCAGTGCATTTGATGTGTAAGTGTGTTATATTGTATTCAATGTAACTTTCATAAAATGTTGACAATTATTTTATTAATCTTAATTTTTGCGCAAAATCATGATCAAGAATGCATAATGCACCGAGAAATTGTTTCTCAATACAGTTTATTTTCCTTTCTAATGACCAAGTATGTAACTAGTTGCGGTGCCATTTATGCAGTATATTAAAGTGACCGTTTATACAGTAATATCAATTTTCACACATCAACTACACTAAATGTGTCAACGTAACATTTAATTGAATAACTAGTTATATAGGTTTGATCATTGCAATTAATTTCTAAAAACTGCCTATCATTTTTATCTACGATTTGTGAATCTATCACCCTCAAACATATTCTCGTTTACAAAAAATCTCTATCTAAATACATAGTATCAATTCTTGCTGTTATTCTGATGTTTATACGTGATGTAGCGCGTGGTAAACATGAGTAATTGCCTTGTCACTCAGGGATGGAAGAACCCCAGCGCGCTGCTGTCCAGCTGTAGGAACTCTGTACAACACCAACACCCTGGATGCCTTCAAGACCACAGATAAGAAAGGTCTGCTGGAGAAAGAGGCCCAAGAGGTAAAGGACCACCACGATGTATAAACTGGTTACACACGTACGCAGTGAAGTTCACTGGCAAATGTCAAAGTAACTCTTATTCACCGGGTTCATGTTATAGCGTCGATTTCATGGGAGCTATTTCATATATATTTATTTGATTAAATAAGGACACAAAAGAATGTCATGACGATTTAACGAAGCAACATTTTTATTTTATGGATGTTACACGTCTGCTAAACTTGTTTTTCTTCGAATTCTTTCCAGATATGGGATGCGATTCAGTCTGGGGCTGCGATGAAGGACCCTTCAGTTCTCTGCAAATTCCTTCTGCTTACCTTTGCCGTGCGTACATCTTTAGATATTGGATTGGTTGGTTACTGTGGTCCTCTCATTGTTTCTATTCCTTCCCATGTTCTGTCTTACTTTTTTTCTATTGTCTTTCTTTCTTTCTGTCTACCTTTCCCCTCCATAGGATTTGAAGAAATACCATTTCTACTACTGGTTCTGCTTCCCTGCACTCTGTTTCCCTGAGGGAATAAAGATTCTGCAGCAGCCCTCTCTTCTGCAAGACGTTTTCTCTGCTGAACAGGTGGGGCTGCGAGCGATGGATCAACTCTCTATAACTCGTATAGATCCTTTATCGATGGATAAAGGATCTATACGCTTTTCATATTTGTTATGAAGGCAGATTCATGCCCTTATCACTATTGAGTGGACTAAATCTATCGTGAGGGCTGGTACTGCTGTAGATAGGTTGTGTTATTTGACTGTGCTATCAGAGGTTGATATATAGTTTAAAAGTAGCTGCTATCTAATTGTTTTTGGCTGTACTGATGGCTGTGTAAAGCCTGGACAGTAAACGGTTTCTTTGTTTTGGCCTGTGATCCTATTTTTCAGTCTGAAAATGATTGCGACCACCCAACCTCTTTGGATGTTAAACTAGCGATGAGGTTGCAAAACTGAATGTGTGTGGATGTGTGGAGCTCTGTCAGTGCAGCAGTGGATGTTGATGGCTGCATCTGAGAGGGGTTAAGCTTCTAGGATACATACTATAACGCCAAAGTGTGTGGCTCAGTTCATAAATATAATATTATTCCATTTCTGCCAAGTCCGTTCCTCTAGATGCCACCAAATTCAACTCGCTGCACCCTTAATATCCACCGATAGACAACAGCCTAATGAAAAGTGGCAGCGCAGACTGATCTTCCCGGTTAAGAATCATTAGGGCAGTCGCCTGATACATTGGACGTTAACAAACCTTTTTCAAAACCGTTTCAAATCTCCATTTTTATCAAAAATGAAGCTTTTCAGAATTGTGATTCTTGAAATGAGGCCTTCTGCACTAATGCTGCTATTTAAGAAGACATTCAACCTAAAATATGCATTTAGAAGCAATTCTTCCCAGCAGAAAATAGCTTAGAAAATGAGGAGGACAAGATTCTGCTTCCGAACAGTGATCTGGCAGGTCATGCTCTATTCATCTCGGCAACTTGGCTTTAGGATATATAAATAGATAGTGTATTGAAAGAATCAATATAATATTTCTGTTACCAATCAAAAAGAGATCTAGGCGTCTGAAGGAGAATAAGGATCTCAACCTCAGTTGAGATCCTTGAGGCATTCGTTCCTCCTAACTGTGCACTGAGGGGACATGGAGGGGAGGGCTAGAGCAACACCTCAATCTGTGAGGCCACTAGAGGAATTTCCCTATTGTTCACCATGGAGTGCAGAAATCATTTATGAGGGTTATATAACCTGGGCTGGCCAAGTGTGTCTCAAGCAAACCAAGGCAACATATGGCTACATGTTTCTCCACTTGATATATGAATGAGGCCTTGGATGTATCGATTTAAATTACTATTTGATAATTGAATGCTTTTCGAAGCTTTAGCCATTTAAATAGCCAGTTAAACAGCCATTTAAATATCAATGATTTCTACTTAAAGCTTCAGAAAGTGAATATTTGGTTTATTTTTCTGTTTCAGATAATTATAAAATGTGTTGTTCCTGGCTGAAAAATAATGTATTGATTAATTGGAAATGAAAATGATGGTTATTTGCACTCCTGCTTCAAGAGTTAAGAGTTGAAGGCTTTCCTCTCAGCCAGTTGTGTTTATGACTTATCTGTTCACTGGTGTAGATCGAAGCCCTGCAGGGGGCCTACGATGGTCTGTGCAGTCAGAGTGGGACCACCGCGGTGCCCTACTTCCTGGTCAAGTACACCGACCAAGGCCTGCAGGTCGCTCCCCTGGCCAAGTGGGAAACCTTCCTGACCGATAGAAAAAAGGTACGTCCATGTTCGTAGAGTTTTCAGATCTTTTATTCTACTCTATAATTTAAATGCCTGATATTGTCACAAAGAAGTTGTAACAAACATAGCACATTTACACAGGATATGGAAACCTTTGATTTAAATAGTTAGTATTTCTCTTCGCAATCCAGGCACATCACCTCCACACAGTTTAAACACACCGCTATTTGCAACTCTTATGTCCTGGGATTTTCCCTTTAGTCACTGATTTAAATCTCTCTTCAGATGTTAAACACTGGCGTTTTGGATGACAGTTTGCATCATTGCCTGTGTAAACAGTCTTTGTTTGGCTTTTCTAGGTTACAGTGGGCGTCTATGATCCATGCACTCTGTCCCAACATCCGGGTTGGCCTCTGAGGAACCTCTTGGTCCTACTAGCTTACCAATGGTATAAAGCTGTGGCTTTAAATGTATTCATACGTGTATGTGTTTATGTGTCATGGGTTTTTTCAAAGGTTTTTGTAGCGGAGTGTGTTATTGCGGCGTTGCTAGTTCACAGGGAGGTGTTTATATGACGGAGATAAGCCTGAATCATGAGCCATTCAAATGTCCTGCACATCAGGACTTTGTAAAGTTTAATTGAGGCTGTAAATTCTCAGATACAGTTGGCAGTAAACCTGCTGGATACTTTATCTTTGACGTTGGTTGTTTGAGCTGGTTCTATTGTAGATAGGCCTCATTGTTTTACGCACGCACGCACGCACACACACACTCTCTTTCTGGATTTATTTTAGTATACACAGGGTTGTGTTTCAGGGGTGATGTCAGAAACATGCAAGATCAGAAAATCTCTTGAAATAGCTTGCCAACCTACTGTAATTTCATAAAATCTTTGTGGTCGCCAGTTCAGAACACCCCACATACCTCCACCATCAACGTCAATCTGTTTATGTTGGCTTGGCTGAGGAAGCTCTGCATGCAGTGTAGCCCCACAGCATCTTGTTGGTGCACTGCTTGTACGGTGACCAAGGTCACTATGTACCATATGAGGCTACCTGTGTTTGGTGTTTGTCTTCAAGTTCTCGACCCAGAAGGGGAGGGAGAGAAAGAGAGGCCAGTCATATAGCGGATACTTTTATCAAAAGCAACCATAGAGACTAATCAAAGCATACTGGATATTGGAACAAATACAAAAAAGTGCTGCAAAGGCAAGATTGTAAAAACACAACAGAGTGCTGTAGCTGAGAGTAGCAATAGGAATCAGTTTTTGTTGAAAGAAATGCCTATTCAGGGTTTTTGCATTGCAAAAAATAAATATCACTTTAAATGTTAAGTGCTATAGCAACAAAGTGCACAAGTCAGGTGATCTCATGTTCTCGGTCGACATTTATTCTGCAGATCATTGAGGGATTCTGAAAATGAGGATCGGTAGCTCCGTCCACCTAGCAGGTACCACCCAAGAGAGGAGTCCAGACACTCCTGAAAGTGTCTGAGCTGCAAATGAGTTACACAGTTTGATGTTGTACAACAGACACCGTTCCTTAGCGGACCTCAGAGGGCAGGTAGGGACGTGGGGAAACATGAGAGATGTGATGTGCGGGGATGCAGCTGTAGTGACTAAGTCTAAACGTCCCCCTCAATGACTGAACCTGATGTGGGCGGCTAGGGACAAGGGGGCCAGTGGAGTGGTCTGTAGCATGGCGTGCTTAGGAGTTGAGTGTTTTGGAAAGAAAGGGGAGAAGGGACAACTGGGTCTGTAGTTTTCAAGCTATATACTTGATAATCTTCAGCTGTAGCATTTGCAATAAAATAAAAAGGCTCTCCATATTTAAATTGAAGCTGAATTGTAATTGAAAGCCAATAACCTGGCGTACTTTTTATACATACAACTCTTCCCCCATTTTAGGGGGACCAGAAGTTATTAGGTGATAGGCTACTCGGCTGCTTCCTGGTCATGTGTTTTGTTGTTGCGACATTCGTCCATGCCCAGTTGAGCTAAGACATATTCTGGAGTTGATTCTGTGTGAGGTGTTTGCATTTGAAGGCAGTTGTTGTGCTCTTTTAGCATGAGACACTAAACATGTATTTTGCTAATATTTGTTGAGAACACATTTTCGCACATGACATTTACTTCCAAATAAATACATTTGGAGTTTAATTACTGACGTATATGCCCTTCATAATCCAGTCAAATCTGCTAATTGATGTGGGTTCTGAATACATATGTAAAGATTCTTATTCTTGTAATGGATTCTTACTCAATTGATGGAAAATCATGTATTAATTACTTAGTTGGCCCTTAAATGTGCGCCCCCCATTAAAAGATGATCACTATGATTTATACATTTAATATTATACGCAATTCTCATAGTGTACTATGTGAATTGCATATAATATTAAATATCAAGTATGGACACTAAAAGATGAAACGCTATCCTGTTCACCCTCTCTGGTGTGGATCGGGGTGATTGCTTATTTGTTGTGACGAATGCCTGTGTTTCCTTCAGGGCTTCTAAGGTGGACAGGGTGGAGGTGCTGTGCTTCAGGGACAGAACACTTCAGGGCAGCAGATCCATTCAGCATAGCATCGTCTTCCAGGTCAAACTTCCTGAGCTGCCCCACAACTCAGGTAACCTTTGGTCTGCGTGTGTGTGCGTGAGTGTCCATTTTTCTATCCCCCTGCGGTGTATGCCAGCGCTGTCCCTATGGTGGTGCTTATGACATTACAGCTCATCTGTGTGATGGGGATAACGTTGTTAACCAGAGTGTGTTTGGTTGCTGGTAATGAGCTCCGACCTCTGGTTCACCACAATGAGTGCTGATCAGCATTCGTTGTTTTGTTTAGCAAAGATGTACTGATTGCCTTTAGTGCTGCTGTCCTTATAGGAGGTTTCGGATCTCTATTCGACCCTTACATTACCTTTGACTCTAGAGCAACTCTTCATTTGGCTATTTTGCATACGGTATCGATTGATTTCGGACCACTGCAGGTCAGGAAAAAGTTGCCTGTGAACAAACTGCTTGCTCATTTGCTCTGGCATCCTGTTAACGTAATACTAATGACGGTAGTCTGTAAACCTGGTTCTACCAGTTTGAATTGACTTCTTCTATGATGAATGGCAAACATTCTGAACACAAGGGACAATAACACATAACAGGTGGGATACAGGGGACAAAGTACATTTTACAACAATAAAAGGTTAATAAATATGGTAGAAGAGCAGCAGCTTTGGCTTGAGCCTCAGCGAAGTTGATGGTTGTTTCAGAGAAGGTGAAGAAAGTGAATAATGTTTTCATTATAGTGCAGTTTTAAATGCGCTAACCCAGCATTTGAATGGAATGAGGTCAAACTCCGGCCATGAACTGAAACGAGTGGCTGTTGAAAAGAAATTGAAAGGCTTGTTGTTTGTTCTGATTGATTTCCTGAAATACACCGGATACTGGTAGGGGGTTGGTTCCTTCGAGAGGTCAGCACCGTTTAATCCTGATGAGTATGTTCTGGGTCCAGTGAGAGACCAGCTGGGATGCTGGACACGTATTGACGTGTTATTTCCATTGTATGACTTTGCCCACCATTTTGGTGTTGCAGTGTGTCCCAAGAGCGTGGGTTGGGAGAAGAACGCCAAGGGAGCCATGAGTCCCAGGATGGTGAACCTCAGTGAATGTATGGACCCCAAAAGGTAAGCTTGATACACACCATTGAATAACCCATCCGTAACATGGCAGCCGTGTGGAAAATCATTGCATAAAAGTAGGACTTAAATATGTAAATAACTGCAGTAATCAACGGATTTGGTTCGCACCAAAATCACTTACTAACTGAATCATTTCCTTGTAATCAATGCCAGATTACTAGTTAGACATACATTTAAACAATGGTAATCAGAATTTATTGCTGCCACATATTTAACACATTAGATCAGCTTTGAGCTGATTTTGAGGCTCAGGTTGCTTATTTTTTTAAGCAAGATAACATGATAAGACATGTTATGGTAACGGTATCGGTGGACCAGATATTGTCATGCAAATAATGATTATTTAGACTTTGGATAATTTGAAATGAGGTGATTAAGGCGACTATAGTCCCAGCACACTGACTCATATAATTACCGCTCTTCACCGTATCTCAATGGGGTCTGTGTGTGTTTCTCTGTGCACATCATGTTGTCTGCCTGCAGGCTGGCGGAGTCCTCGGTGGACCTCAACCTGAAGCTCATGAGATGGAGGCTGGTTCCTTCCCTGGATCTGGACAAGGTGGTCAGCACCAAGTGTCTGCTGCTGGGTGCTGGGACCCTGGGCTGCAACGTGGCCAGGACTCTAATGGTACGGATGGGTCAAAGAATGAAAGGATGGATGGATGGCTGGATGGATGAATGAATGAACACGTCATATAAGGTGTCAACAATATTACTTTTTACCTTCAGTTTATTTCCCTCCGAACATGCGGACGCGGGTGGGCAAAACGTTTTAAACAAGAGCGTGTTTAACTGTGGGCCGTCGAAAGTGGCTCAGTCAAATCCTCGATCCTGTAGGATTAACGCTGTCTCCCATCTTGGAGTCTATGAGCACAGGATTAGTCATGTTTCTGTCGCTGTCCAAAATCTCATGCTGCCATAAAATATTTCAACAGCTGTTAATCCTTAAGTATTTCAAAGCTGAATATGAAAGACGCTTTTATCCTTATTTGGTGGGAATTTTCTGTGATGAAAAGGATATGAAAAAGCTCTGTTTCATGTAATTCAACCCCAAGGAATTGAAGCCCCCAGATACTTTTTCCCAAAGGGATTGTGCATTTTTGTTTGTTCCCCACTAGTGTCCTCACATAGCCCGTCATTTATTAAGGGCTGTTGTCAAGTCACTGACAAGGAAAACACATTGCTTAAGACAGGGGAGTAAAGAAAACCAAATATGAATATCTCTAATATGAAATTATAAGAGATATTATTACCATATAATGAAAGATGGGGAGTAATAACATTAAAAAAAATAGCTTAAAAATAGTTTCTTCACATTTACTACAAGTCCTGCAAGTCATTCAGTAATAAATCAAAAATATCCACAAAAACAAATATTTCTGAGTTCTGAGTTGGCAACACCTGTTCCTGCTTCCTCTGTAGGGATGGGGTGTGCGGCACATCACCTTCGTCGACAACGCAAAGATCTCCTACTCCAACCCGGTCAGGCAGCCCCTGTACGAGTTTGAGGACTGTCTCGGAGGGGGCAAGTCCAAAGCTATGGCGGCTGTTGATCGACTCACCAAAATCTTCCCTGGAGTGGTGAGTAGTTAGTGGTTATTTCATAAAGTCAGTTATTAATAGTAGTCAATAAATGTCATCGGTCAGACTAATAGGTGAAATAACTCTTGTTGGTTTGTTTAATTTCCTGGTTGGGCTAACTATAATAACAGAATGACTAATTTTGAAGAAATAACTTGATGACTGCACAATGGCTGACAATGATGGATGTTTGCTTGTTTTGCTCCTTGTGTCAGTTTAGTTTAATCTTGGTGGATAAACATATTCCTTTTTTGATTGGTTGTGTCTGCGCTATGATGTGAGCCAACCATGCAGAAAATGAAGTGTTCTCATTATGGCATATTTATGCTGGCAGGCTCATTATTTGGTTAATTAATGAGCAGGATAGGGTTTTCAGCCTCCTGCATGGGAGTGAAATATCAGTCCATCGCTAAGGGATACACAGTAAAGCAGACCCATGAGGGCTATGTGTTGTTGTGGAAGAAATCCCCCGTCCGCCGACAAATTCACAAAGTATGCGTCAGTAAACGCATACATATTCATGCTGTGTGTCCTGGGGGTGATAATGAAAATAAACATCCTGCTGAGCCAAAGAGGGAATTTTAATATCCACATTATTGTATTGCATCATCTTGTTTGTCTGAAGTGCTTGTATATGAAATTGGTTTTCTGACAGCGACAATTTTGTTTTGATCGCCAAAATCACAGTGCCCTTTCTCACTTTGATGCGAGTTCTCCACCACCCCTATACAGTACGCTGCTGGTTAGTCAGAAGTCCCAGTTTGACTCCCTCTGTGGACTCATAGGTTGGGATGTAATTGGCCCTGAGCTCGCCGATGGGGACTCCCAGTACAAAGAACTGACCTTGACTGACCTGCAATCAGGGGCTTTGTAATCGGTTGTTGCTAATCCTGGTGCAGACATTGTGGGCTATGACTTTTGTATGGTACAAAAAGCTGAATTACCACCAATCCCCGATTGGTTTTCTCTCTCTCGCTCGCTCGCTCTCGCGCGCGCTCCCCCTTTTCTCTTCGCGTCACTTTAAGCCTCCCACCAACACATTTCAAACCACAATGGTCTGGCATTTGCCATAAAGTTTTGCCAAGGTTTGTCTGTGCTCTCACTCACAGCATGACTTTCTATATGTTAGCCCTCCACTTGTCTCTCGTCTTTGGACTTGGCAAGGAGAATTCACTATGTGAGGCATGAAAAGGACTCATCCGTCAGACAAAGACTTGCACAGACTCCTTCAACGGTTGCAGCAGTTGAAAACATTAAGATTGTACATATTGTCTGTTAAAAAAAGGCACCGAGTGACGTTATTTGCTTATTGAGCGCAAACTTTTTTCTAGTTAAGTTTCCAGTTATGTTTTGTCGACACACCAGCCACGCCTTTCTTGAGGTTTATGATATCAACACTGACATTTTAAAAAGGATAATGAAATCTGTTTATTTTGCCTTCCGGGAAAGGTTAGGGAGCCTTTCTATACGAATAAAATTGCCTAGAAGCGTAGTGTGTGAGTTCCTCTCCTGAATGCTTAAGGTGATTCTTCAGAACACCTGCCCAGCCTGAAAGACACCACGATGCGAGACTCACTTCCACTTCCTATATCTACATTGCTTTCAGGCTAAAGGTCATGCAGATTTGATTATGCATTCGGCTAAGTTAACTGCTGCTGTTTTGCACTGAATCACATCCAATGTCGGAGTGGAGGATAATGAGCACTTATTTCTTGATGTTATGTTACATTGTTGTCAACACTACAGCAAACTGAAGATGGTTACACTTTGCATTTACAATGCTCGCATACCAAATTGATGCAAAGGAACATAAGCTGTTGAGGTTTCCAGACAGAGCCTATTTCAACCTAAATAAGTGTTATCCCCTGATTTTCACTGGGGACAACAAGATGAAAATGTTGCCCTCAACACCAACAGGTCATCGTCCTCATCAAGCAGCGGAGATTTACCCATCCGTTTTTTTGCTCATCTTTCTCTAGTTTTCAATCTCCCTCACCCAGCTCGCTGTGATTTGAGTTTGGTGAGATCTGGGTCATTATTAATTCATCTCACCGTCTCAATGCCTTGATTCTCTCTGTAATGAGACTGTGCTTCAACCTACATGCTTTGATAATGGACCCCTTCAGACACGGCAACGCCGCTCCTCTGCTAGGTCTTCTTATGCACGCCGTTGATTGGAGGGCTAGGAGCCATGCTTTGTGATCATTTGCTATTCATATTGAGCCAAAGAGATTACAAACCTGCACCCCGTAGCTTTTTCACTATCACTATA